>PISW01013036.1:0-28543 GCA_004023785.1 Mungos mungo | reverse complement strand
CTTCTTCTTCTTCTTCTTCTTCTTCTTCTTCTTCTTCTTTTTGTCCTCTGAATCCCCTTCACCTATTTTACCCATCTTCCTGTGTACCTCCCCTCTGATACCATCAGGTTGTTCTCCATATTTAAGAGTCTGGTTTGGGGGTGTTTTTGTTTGTTTCTTTGTTTTGTTTCTTAAATTCCACATATGAGTGAAATCATATGATATTTGTCTTTCTGTGACTGACTTATTTTGCTTAGTATTATACCTTATAGAACCATCAATGCTACTGCAAATGGCAAGATTTCATTCTTTTTATGCTTGAGTAATATTCCAGTGTGTGTGTGTGTGTGTGTGTGTGTGTGTGTGTGTGTGTGTGAGAGAGAGAGAGAGAGAGAGAGAGAGAGAGAGAGAGAGAGAGAGAATGTGTACCACCTCTTCTTTAGCCATTCATCTATTGATGGACACGTCGATTGCTTGCACAGTAGGCTATTGTAAATAATGCTGCAATAAACATAGTGCTTATATCTTTTCAATTTAATGTTTTTGTAACCTTTGGACAAATACCCAGTAGTGGAATTACTGGATCATATGGTAGTTCTATTTCTAACTTTTTGAGAAAACTCCACACCGCTTTCCACAGTGACTGCACCAGATTGCATTCCTACTAACAGTGCAAGAGGGCTCCCTTTTCTCCACATCCTTGCCACCCTTGTTTCTTGGGTTTTTGATCTTAGCCATTTTGACAGGAATGAGGTGATATCTCCTTATGGTTTTTATTTGCATTTCCCTGCATTTCTTGGGAGGTTTCTGATTATGGGTTCAATGCCCATATTAGTTGTAGGGCTGTTCAGTTCAGACTTCCTACTTCTTCATGGTTTAATCCTGGTAAATTGTGTGTTTCTGGAAATTTACCCATTTCTTGTAGGCTGACCAAGTTGTTGGCATATAATCGTTCACAGTACTCTCTTTTTTTGGAATTTTTAAAATGTTTATTTATTTTTGAGAGAGAGAGAGAGAGAGAGAGAGAGAGAGAGAGAGATGGAGCACAAGGCAAGGAGGTGCAGAGAGAGAGGAAGACACAGAATCCCAAGCAGGGTCCAGGCTCGGAGCTATTAGCACAGAGCCCCACGCAGGGCTTGAAGCCACAGACAGTGAGCTCATGACCTGAGCCCAAGTCAGATGTTCAATCGACTGAGCCACCCAGGCACCTCCACAGTAGTCTCTTAAGAACCTTTTTCATTTCTGTCACATGAGTCTTAATGTCTCTTCTTTCATTTTGGATTTTATTTATTTACATCCTTCTCTTTTTCTTAGTCAGTCTAAGGGCTTATAGATTTTGTTTATCTTTTCGAAAGCCAATGCTTAATTTCATTGATTTTTAAAATTTTCTTTCTATTCTCTATTTCATTTATCCTGCTCTAATCTTTGCTATTTCCCTCTTTCTGATAATCTTGTACTTTCTTCTTGTTGTAGTTACTTGAGGTGTGAAGTTAGATTGTTTACATGAGCTCTTTCTTCCTTTTCAATATGGGTGTTTCATTGTTATGAATTTCCCTCTTACTACTGCTTTTCCTGATCCCATAAGTTTTGGTATCTTATGTTTTTCCTTTTCACTTGTTTCGAAACATATTCCAATTTCGTTTTTGATGTGTTCTTTGAGTCAATGATTGTTTAAGAGGTATATCACTTTTAATATATTGAAAGTTATACAGGACTTTTGTTTTCTAAGACCACAGTGATATTTTTATAAAGTTTATTTATTTATCTTGAGAGAGGGAGAGAGAGAGAGAACATATGCATACATTCATGAGCACAAGCAGGGGAGGGGCAGAGAGAGAGGGAGAGAGGATCTCAAGCAGGCTCCGCGCTGTCAGCATGGAGTCCAATGTGGGGCTCAAACCCACAAACCTCAAGATCATGACCTGAGCTGAAACCAAGAGTCAGACGCTCATCCGACTGAGCCCCCCAGACACTCCCCACAGGGTGACTTTTATAGTAGATTTTTCTTCTGGATATTACATGGCTTAGAAACCAGGCATCGGGGGTGCCCATCTCTGGCCTTATTCATTAATTCAGCACAGATCGGGCTGAACACCCACAAGGTACCCGGCCCGCTGTCAGATGCTAGGGACAGAGTGATGAACGAGGCAGACACAGTCCCTGCCTTCACAGAGTTTACAGTCTGGCGGAGAGGGAAGGAGGGGAAAAGGGGAGGCAGACATTGAACTTAACCGACCGGACAACTGTGTGCTTGAAACAATGTGCAGGGCCCTGAAGTGAATATATCAAAGGAAATTTCCAGGAAGAAATGATAGGAAGGTTTCAGTTTGTCATTTCTCCGCCTGAGCACTGATGCCTGAAGTCAATTTGCTTCCCAGAAGACATAGTCAAAAGAAATCACAAAATCTGCTCCTCGGTCTGACTTCTTCACCCAGAGGAGGAGGCAAAAAGCGTGCTAAGATCCTCCATGAAACCCCTTTCATCCTTACCCTGCCCCATGTGAGGGTCAAGTTAAACACAGGTCACATGTGACACCCCTCTAGTCCATGGGAGTGAAGAAGAGGTGGTCTATACTGCCCCCCTGGTGACTTGCTGTGACCATTCCTCCTTCCAGCACATCTTTATTGAGCCCCTACTATGTTCCAGGAGATAATCAGCAGTCCCCGCTCTCACAGAGCACACGTTCTAGTGATTGCCCCTGCGTCGCTGGCCAACGCTGGGGGTGTCATGCTCTGTGGACCACGCTGTGCACAGCGGCTCATGTACATACTTGAAGGTAAGAGGAGCTAAATAAAGACAGGAGTCGACTGGAAGTGTGTGCCAGGCAGAGAGCACAGCAAACGAAAGACCTGGAGAGAACAAGCTTGGTGTGCATGAGGGGCAGAGGAAAGGCCAGTGAGGTCGAAGCCTGGGGAGTAGGAGAAAGGTGCACAAGCCTGAGCACACGGGAGGAGGAGGTTGCTAGAAATTGCCACAGCTCCCTCCTCACGGCACAATTTCACCACATGACCATCCTAGGCTTGAGATCACGAGGACCATTCTCAACTAATAGGCAAACATTCAATTTGTGGAATCAACTGTTTAGAAGCCAGAGTTTGTTGTCCCATTATGTAATGTTATACGAAGGCAGCACATGGGCTGTTGTATGATTTAATTTTCTTGGACCCACACGCATGTGGTTGGAGTAAGCCCGGACAAAGGGCCATCCTTGGAGAGGCTCTGTCAGTGTCAATGCCTGTAGTTCAATTAGGGCTCACCAAATACTGACGAGCTTCCCCCGTTTCCCGGACCCTTTCTAGATGGGCAGGGCCATGTGATCATTTCAGGCCAATGGACCATGAGCACAAGTGATAGGAGTCAATCCTAGGCCAGAACGCTTAATCAGTAGTAAATGACTCTCTTTCTAGATGAGAACCGAAGAGGTTATGCGTTTCAGCTAGAAGATGGAGAGGCACTATCACCCTAGGACTCTGAGTGACTATGTAGTGCAAGCCACATTGACCCACGTAAGACATGTAGCACGTGAGCCAAGCACACGTGTATGTTCCCTTACACCACGGAAACGGTGGGTGGTTACCGCAAGGTAAGATAGCCTACCTCGACTGATACGGTGGTTGGGTCATCTTCCCCTTGACCTTCACCCATGCACTATGCCCTACTTGGAGGAGGGGCCATGTTGGCCATAAATAATTCACTCCTTTCAGGTGTCTGGCTATGCCTGCCCTCCTGCTCACTTTCTCAACATGTTAACGTTGGCTCTCATTTCTTCCACTCCCTGGCTGCCCAGCCTGGCTTTCAATAACTGCTTCCTACTGCCTACTCAGCTTTATATATGTTTGCAGGCCCTTCTCTGGCCTGTTGACTCCGAGTTCCCATTTACTTCTCTCCCCACACTCTTGATTTGGACACCTTCGCAGCTGTTACTCTCACCATCAACCCTAGCACCTCGGAAGCCTCACTGAGCCCCGTCCCCACAGGGTAAAAGGAATTTAGATCATAGTAAAGAAGCTAACCAATACTTTTCGCTGAGGACACAATGATGAACATGGGGTATGTAGGGCAAAGGTAAAACTGATGATGAGAAATGAGGCCAGGAGGACTGGGCATCAGTGCAGAGTGCAAAATGGTTCAGGACCACAGCTCTGAATGATGCCAGGTTGACAGATGAATCCCCAGCCCACTTCCTTATGTGGCGTCAAGGCAGGCCCCACAGCTTTAGAAAACTGAAAAGGTAGGATGTGACGTCTATACAACTCAAAAGTCCAGGTAACCTGATTGCTGTGAGAAAATCTTCCCAGAGTTGTAGCTTCGCTGACTCGAGGACAGCTGTGCCCTGATGTCCTGACAGACGCGCTAGGGACGGTCCACCCCAGGAGCCACCACTGAGGACTTGTGTGGCCGAAGGCTGTTTCTGGTGTTGCGACCTAGATTGAAGTCTTGGAACTTCTTCCCCATGCAGGGGATCTGCTTCAAGTCATACACTGAGAGCTGCCTGTAGTCTGCTGTGTTTGTGTCCTAGCCAGCCTGGGGTCCCACCATACACACCCAAGGTGGGGAGCCCCTTGGGTACAATGTCCCAGTAACTTTTGCATAAGAAGCTTTTTGTTCCCCCCAGTGGAAGTCAGATACTATGCCAGACAAGGGAAAAAGGAAATGAATGGCCTCGGGGCCGGAAACTCAGGACTCCACAAGATATTAGCGCTGGATACCCTACTACCACAGCTGGCTGGAACATAGCATCTCTGGTTTTCAGCTGTCATCTCTCATCCTCTAACACAACCACTGTCTCTGTCATAGATATAGGACCTAACTGTGTTGTAGGAGGAGCAAAAGCCAATGGCCACATTTTGTCTTTCCCTCTAGCTCACCATAGCACCTCGCACTTAATAGTTGCTCAATAATGTTTGTTGCCCTAAGATGGGACTATCTGAAAAGCAACCATTCTGGTACTTTTCCTTTTCCATGAACCCCAAGCCATTTCACTTTTTTTTGTTAAAGTTTATTTATTTAAAGTAATCTCTGCACCCAACAGGGGCTTGAACTCGTGACCCCGAGATCAAGAGTCACATGCTCTTCCAACTGAGCCAGCCAGGTGCCCTCATTTCACTTTGCCTTACTTTCTTTCCGCCAACCCTAGAAATACCAAAACACTGTGCAACAGAAGTACTAAGGTGCAATATCTGCTTGCTTCTCTTCTTCCTCGGAGACTCATCAGGACCATAGGGGACAGTCACTCAGCTGACAAGTGTCTACTGAACATCTAGAGAATGCCAAGCAGGCAACGGTTGCAGGATAGTTATTGCTCCTTGGAGAAAGTTCCAGACACAAGGTGATATCATCATTAATAGTTTCCATGTCATTTGCTTTCCCACATATTAAAGTGCTGCCGGTTCTAATTACTCATGTCAGCCTCATTATTGGCTTGACGCTTCTCTATCTGTTTACAGACAAGGCAGGTCTAGACATTATTGCAGGTAACAGGCCAAGAAAATTCAATTTGTTTTAATTACTTGTCACTTGTAGAACAATTCTTGATTTTTTAGAAAGAGTATTCACAGCATTCCCCAGCAGGGTCTTGGGACAACTATTCGACAAGGCACGAAAAACAGAACCGTTTTAAGTTGAATTTCCTTAGGGTACGATGTTTTAGTGCAAGGTCCAGCAAACAGTATGACCCATGGGCCAAACCCTGCCCCCGGTCATCTGATTTTATAAATAAAGCTTTATTAGAAATCGTTTCCCTGTATTCAATGCCTGACGTTTGCCATGGCCGTCCCGTTCGTTATTTCACACAACCCACATGACCCCTCTGGGTAACAATAGCTGCATTTACCGCGCTAATCAGAGTTTTGCTCTTAATCTGGTGTCCGTAAATTCGGATGGGAAGATTACAACTTAATTTCCGTTCATCTCTAACTGAAAGTAAGTGTTCCTTTGATTGTGAAGGTACGTAACCAATCAAAGTCATATTAGCAATACCTGTGACATTATCACCAGTACAAATATCACAGGTACTTTTTACTTTGCAGTCGCTGTCCTCTCACAATACCATTTATGTTCATTATGATTTTGAAATAGTGGTAGATAGTGGACTGCTAAGTCTTGTTATTTATTGAATGCACTATGAAGGAAGCACATATACCACAAATTTGGGTTTTGTTAAGTTTATTTGTTTATTCTGAGAGAGAGAGGGAGAGTGGGCATGTGCACGGACACCAGAGGGGGAGGGGCAGAGCGAGAGGGAGAGAGAAAGAATCCCAAGCAGGCTCCATGCTGTCACCATGGAGCCCCACGCATGGCTCGACCTCATGAACCATGAGATCATGACTGGAGCCCAAGTCAAGAGTCTGACACTTAACCAACTGAGCCACCCAGGTGCTCCCCGCAAACGGTTCCCTGAAACCAAGAGCACACCGCATGCCCTGTAAATTAGCTAACTTGACAATAAAGTATATTAAATAAATAAAAATATAGCTTCTGGGGAAAAAAAAGGTTGAGCCGCTCTATTACTGGTGCATTCATTTGCTTAACACTCACAACCACCCTGGGGGAGGGGAAGTATGACCCGTCCCATTCCTGATCCACACCCCCCCATTACACAGGAGAATGCCAAAGGGAAAAAGAGATTGACTAAATTGGCCAAGGTCCACAGGTAACAGTGGGGCTGAGGTTTGAACCCCTAGAGTCTGAGTCCAGAGCCCACGCTCTTTTTAATCAACATTCTATACTGTCCTACCTTTATTATGTCATTATACCCACTTCATAGGTGAGAAAACCTATCCTTTGTATCAAGGACAGTGACGGCTTTTGTGAGTAGTAAAAAGGAATACAGGGATATTTCTGGAGCACCTATTGCACCAGGCATACCTCACTTTATCCTCTCAACAGCCCTCAGCATTTTGACTGATGAGCAAGACCTTAGGCCAGGCCGGACAGTGACTGGCCAGGACCACACCCACGCCCTCCCCCTCTGGCCACCCTGCTACCTAATTAGTATGTAAATGATCTCTTGCAATCCTGAGGTCTTCTTCCATTCATGGGTTTTTCAGTGAAGGAAAAATATTGCAAGGAAACCTTCAGGCCCTCTTTCCTCCTGAAGCCAAGAAATGGTTCATCAAAACGGACTAAATAAGTCAGGGTGGATTTGCACAGTGCATTTTTGAGGAAAATATTTCATGTGAGGTTTAAGAATTTCACAAAACCACATGTAAGAATTACATTTAAAAATAAAGTGGCAGGTTGATATTCATTACCATGATGAATGGTCCCAGAGAAAACATAACCCTGGCAAAGGGTACTTCCAGGGACAAAAAATTGACATCAACATAAAGACGTGTTTTGGAAGGGATTGCTATAAATTTGGGTGCCAGACTGTTCCAAGGATTTCATTGAAAACGGTTTAAACGATGCTGATGTAACATCAAAAAGTATATTCTTGCTCAGTTACGTGGCCTGATTCCCTCGGTAAACTTCAAATCAAGGCAAAGTTTGCAGGATTTCGTATCAGTTACGATTTCCAAGTCAGGGAAGGAGCCGTGGACGGGAGCGTCTTTCTGGGTAAGAAGTGCTTTGCTTAGCTCTAAACTGTTTATACTCACAAATCACAGGGTGGTTCGGACGTGGCCTGAGCTTCTCCTTGGCAATAATGGTAAAGTGGGCCCTAAGAGAATGCAAAAACCCTGCTCCCAGAAAGCCGTTTCATTAGCAGCCAGCCTCTTCCTGCTAGGAGAGTGGCCTTTCCCAAGGCTACGTGGCCACAAACCACGTTTCTAATGCAACTAAAAGATTCCTCTTCACGGACACTTAATGATGCCGAGTGTGTCATTACGAGAAAAACAAACAAAACCTTGTCTTCAGAAAGGAAATCTGGAGCCTTCTCGGCCAGAAATGAACACAGAGGAGTGAAATGAAATGGCCCGTGTTTGAAGTCCTTCAGGATTCTTTGGGCTGCAGGGGAAGGAGCCCTGGATTTGCATTCGGCAGATTTCGGTCCTGGTGGCACCAGGCTTAGCGCCCCCGGAACCTCAGCTCTTTCCTTTGCTGAGTGGCACTGGGTTCCAGCTGCGGCAGACCCCGCCATCAATTTGGTCAATGCGGTGCCGGATCTTGCCTTAAGGATGGGGTTGATGGTGGTAAACGGTGCCGATGGCCATCGGCCTCTTCGGTCTGTTCAGTCCGCTTTATTTTATTTATTATCATTTTTTTTAAATTTAAATTTCAGTTAGTTAACATACAGCGCGATATTTCAGGAATAGAATTTAGTGATTCGTCACTTCCATATAACACCCAGGGCTCATCCCAACAAGTGACGTCCTCAGTGCCCTTCACCCATTTAGCCCATACCCCCGACCCACTCAGTTTGCTCTGTGTACTTTGCCTCCCTAGTCCGCTTTATTTCTATTGTGAACAATGTTTGTTGATATTTTCTCTTAATTATATTAAAAAAATTGCGACCATGTTCCGTGATCGGGAAAACACAAGAGGGCACAAATAGAAAAATAAAACACCAGTAATCATGTTCCAACGAGACAAGCAAAAGGGAACAGAAACCCGTCTGGTGGAACCACGCGTCTAGGCGCCCTTCCCTCCGTCTGTGCAATCTGCCCCCTCCCTCCAACCCGCTAAAGCCTGGTAGAAGCTGGTAGATGCCGGGTCTGCCGGGACCACGGCGAGACATAGGACCCCAGGCATCCGTGCCCCCCTTGGCCCGCGGGATGCAGGGGGCCCCATGGGAGGGCCCTAGAGACGGCGCAGCCGCTCCCCTCCACTTCGAGCAGAAGCGGAAGGGACACTGCGCGGCCGCTCCACGCAGACACCGGGGCCACACGCCCACCCATCTGGAGGGCCAGGAGATTCCTTCATGTTCGAGAAAAGCGCCTAATCTGCGCCGTCCCCCCCCCCTCCCCCGGCAGCTCCTCGCTCACTCGCTCGGGACTGGATCAATGCAGCGGAGTGCGCCGGGCCAGGCCTTCACGCCCTGTGATCGGCCGGCCCCGGGCTTTGGGGGCCGGCAGCGGATCAATTCAGGCCCACTGAACTGTATTTCCCCGGGCCCGGCCCGCCCCCCGCCTTTGTGCGGCGGCCGGCCCGCCCCCTTTGCTCACTCTGCCTTCATGCTTTGTTTGGCAAACACAAAACGCCCGGCCCCGCGGCGGGGCCCCTTTCAAGCTCCGCGGCCCGCACTTGAAAACGCCGCGAGGCTCGGCTACCTGGGAACACCTCCAGGGGCCGGCCCGGGAGGACGCCGAGCCGCCCGGCCCGAGGTCGGGGGGCTTCCCCCGCCGAGCCACCCCGGACGCCCCTGGCGGCGCGACTCCTTCCCAGCGCCGGCCTCGCCTTTGAAAATCCGGGGCACTTCTTGGGAGGGGTGGGGGCTGGGGGGCTCGCCTTGCCTTTGTGTTTTAAATGGCCCAGAAGTTCACTCGACTCGGAGCAGAGAAGCCTGAGAACCCGTTTGGACGATGGCCCGGGAGCGCCGACTCCAGCGGCTCAGCATCCTGAGAGTCACAGACTCCGCCATGCAGCGGGCGCCCGCGGCCGCCGTTTATTGAGCGCTTACTATGTGCCGGCTCGGGCTGAGCGCTGTACAGCCACGAGGACGTTTAACGTGAACTTACGACAAGGTGGTGACGGGCCGAGGGCCCCCTTGCATCAACAGGGAAGCCAAGGACCAGAGGGGCCAAAAAGCTGGCTGCTAACCCCCCTACGCCGCGTGCTTCCTCGAATAGGGGAATCTTTGGGCTCCCAACGAGAAGCGACCCGCCCCTTCCCATCTGCGCTGTCTGCTTCGGCCAGTTGTCTTCACAGCCCGAATTGAAGATACTCTTTAGGTGTCATATAATGATTATGAAGACAGTAGCCGCCCTTAGTTGAAGATATATAGTGCCCCAGGCTCTTAACTCTGTAATTAAATCCACCCCGTCTTTCGTCTTCACATCTGTCCTCTGTTATTGTCTGCATTTTAAGTTCTGTTATTGTCTCCATTTTAAGGGGAGGGCTAGGAGAAATCAGCGGATTCAAGTAATTCTCCCTAGGTCACACAGCCCTGAAGAGCTGGGCAGAGCCAAGGCAAGTTGAAGCCGATGCATGGTCTCTAAACCATTAGATGATTCTTCCACTGTTACTAATTACGTTTCAATTTGTACAGCCCTTCAAAACGTGGCCTTTTGTGTGCCCAAAATTGCTTTCAGGTGAAGCTAATTTGCAGTCACTTGTTTAGTCTCCGGTAATTATTTTTTCCTTGAAAAGACAAACTGCAATAGTGCTGAAGGGAAAGAGGAAAGTGGGGCTCCTTCTCTGGGTAAGTCCACCCTCAACAGGTGTCTGTTGAAGGCACAGAAAAGTGACGCCTGCAAACTGTTTATCAACTGAGAGCTTATAGTGTGCCAGGCATGGAGCTAAGGGGAAGAGTGTCAACACCACAAGATTCCTACCTTCACAGAACCTCCATTCTAGTGGGAGAGAGAGAGACAGTAGCAAACCACAGCTGTGGCGAGGCCTTTGCAAGTAAAAGCCAAGGGTTTGGGAACAGGTTGTTCTGGGAGGGTTAACTCAGGAAAGTCAACACAGGCTTCCGTGAAGAGGTAATCCTTGATTGGGATCTCAAGGATGAGTAGACGATGACTTGGTGAAGAGGGGAAGGAAAGAGACTCTATGTCAAAGGGACCAGCACACACCTAGGCCCCGTGGTTGCAGGGGGCAGGGTATGGCAGGTTTCAGGGACTGGACCCTCAGTGTGGCCGCAGCATGAAGAACAAGGAGGAACGTGGTATGAGATGGGGCCATCTTGCACGGTGATGGCGCTGGACAGGGATGCATGTGGGGCCCGGCAATGACGGGCCTCACAAACCCCTCTGGTGATTTGAGTCCTTTCCCTATGATCTCTGGGAAGCCAGGAAAGAGTTTATCAAGCCAAGGGGTCACGCGGCATTCTTAAAAAATCACTCCCTAGCTCCACTGTGGGTGCCGTTTTGGGAAGCATAGTAAATTCTGGGAAAGAACTGGTAAGCTATTGCAATCCTCCAAGCAAGGGCTAACACAGGTTTGGACTCTGAGGACGATACTGGTTTTCTACGACCTAGTCGTCTGAGCCAGGGCCGCTCATGGAACGTCTAGGACCCTCAGTTTCTTTATCTGCCTGTTGTTCCCAATACCATGGGTCCACCTCACTGGGGTGTTTTAAGGGTCAATCAAGAGGGCACATAACTCAGCAACGACAAAATCCAGGCCTCGTGACTTGTGTCCTAATGAATATCTTCCACCATCATGCATTGACAAGGCAGAGCTGTGCGTCTTTCCTGGTCCAGTATAACTATGTCAGGAACATGGGAAGGGGTCCTCCCTGTAAAAACGTAAACCATTGCAGATTAGGCTATAGTCTCCCTTGACTTTCACCCCAAACCCTGCTTCCTCCTGTCTCATCTTAATACCAATGTTTGAGGGCTTGAAATTGGATCTATGGAAACACATAAGGATGATACAGACCAGACATTTGTATCTGAATGCATCTAGAAGCATAATATTGGGGGGGGGGGTCACCTGGCCACAGTTAAAAAAGGGTCTGTCTCTCTTGGGGTCATCAGCTTTGTAAGGATACCTGTGTTCATGGCTCTATCCATCCCTGTGTGGTCAGAGGTCAACTGGATCTCTGCAGGGTTCTTTTTTTTTAGTGTTTGTTTATTTTTGAGAGAGCGGGGGAGGGGCAGAGAGAGGGAGACAGTGGATCCTAAGCGGGCTCTGTGCCGACAGCAGCCACCCAGGTGCCCTTCCCACTTGTCCTTTAAAACAAGAAGTGGTGGGACGTCTGGCTGGTGCAGTCGTTTGAGTGGCCGACTGTTGATTTCAGCTCAGGTCATGATCCCAGGGTCTGGGATCGAGCCCCGAGTTGGGCCCCACACGGAGTGTGGAACCTGCTTAAGATTCTCTCTCTGTGCTCCTCCTCCTCACTCATCCTCTCTCTGTCTCAAAAATAAATAAACATTAAATACATTTAAAAAAACAATAACTTTTCTTCCGGTAGGTGGCCATACATAGGAAGTGGCAGAGCCTAGATCCAAACCCAGACGGTCCAGCCCCACTCTCACTGAGGTGATCCTGCCGACCCGGCGCTGGGACAAATCAGCGGGTGGACACACCAGTGTCCTCCGCTGGACTGTCCAGCATGTGCAAGGTATTGTCTCATTGCTCTTTGTGGCCCGAGAGCCTGAGACAGTGCTAAACAAATCGCCAATAGGGTTGGTGTCACAGACGGGAGTGACCCAGCACCTGGGACTGCTAGGTGTGAAATATAAACAGGTCTCCTAAGCAATTAACTAGAGAACACATTAACCCAGGTAGAGGGGTCATAAGGCTGACAGCAGATAACGGGTATAAAGTGAGTGGTGCCCAGAGCAGGTAAATGTGATTTCGCACTAGGCTAACAATCGCAACAGCTCACATTTAACAAGCAATTACCACGTGCCAGGATCTGTGCTAAGTGGTTTATTTAACTAATTTAATCCTCATGATAACACTGTAAAGTGAGTCCTAGGGTCCTCATTGCAACAGTCGGGGTGTCAGCAGTAAACCAGAAGCCACTCCAAGTGTAAATAACAGTCAGGGTCACCGCAAGGAGCTGGGGACCCAGGTGAGGCGGTGGCACTTGCGGAACTAAAACCAGGAGAGTCCGGGATCCGCTGGTCACGATGGGATCCAGGGGAGAAGGCAGAAGACATTCCCTGGCTTCTCTCTTCCTCTTTCCTCTCTGTCTCCAGCCAGGACTTCTGTCTGATCTACAGGCTCGGGCTTGGCAGCAGAGAACTTTGGGTCGCACAGGGTCATTTTCACCCCCGAAGGGCTGTGACGATTCCGTGAGCACGCTGGCCAGCCGCTGGCACCAGGGCTGCTGAGTGAGAAGGTTTGTACTGGTATAAACCGACTACACCCGTAAGCATGCTGTTCATTTTAGCTGGTATTTTATTTTCATGGCAAGACTGTTTTGATGAAGCGAGCTGTACATTGATTTACGTTCTGGCACAAACTCCTTATCTTGTCACTGGCCGGCCTTGTCATGGACCAGTCTGGTCACGGACCAGGCCTTGGGCCACCCGTGTGTTGGTGTTGTCTTTGGAGAAGTAATGTAGTGTAAACAGAGAGAGGAAAAATGCCAAGTCAGGGCTTGATATCTACCCCCATCATGAATCATGGGGGCAAATCACGTAACCCCTCTCTTAGATCAGTTTCCTCCTCTGTCAGATGGACCAGCTGCCCTATGGACTACACCACGTCATTGTGAGGCGCATGGGCAGGCGAAGCTTCCTGTGTCTGAAGGCCATTTCCTTCACTGTGGGGCTGAATCCATGACTGACTGAGAGAGGGGGGATTCTATCTGATAGCCATCACAAGACTTGGAGTGGGAAGGCACAGACCTTTAGGGACACAGCCACACTCTGGGACTGAGGGCAACGGGGAATAGAAATAGTTCTCAGGAAAGACAGCACAAAAGAACCCAACTACACTGGCCTTGGGACAAAGAAAATGGAGCTAAGAATGGAGACAGTTGAGAGTCGTGTGGCTGCCCAAGGGAAGGGGGAGGGCTCAGCGACACTTGGGGACTCCCTCTGTGGGTGAGCGTACCAACAGGTGCGTGCCATTCGGGCCACACGGCATTGTGCCAAAGATGCGATGGAAGTGCTAAGAAGGGTGCGCCTGCCCGGGCTCACATCTCAGCAGTGACATAGGGTTGGGAGCCCAAGTGGCCTGTCTTCCAAAATCCGGATACGGCTACCTTGGCCTGGCTCGCAGCCCTCACCTCAGCCAGGAGTGTGGGTGAGGCTCAGAGCCACCATGTGTGTTCCCTCTCAGCAGCTGGGCCACCCCTTTAAGGACAGCTTTTTGTATGCCTCTGGTCAGAGACCAGTCCTCTAGCTGCCATCCTGGGAAGGGACTTAGGCCACTCATGAGGACAGAAGGAGACAAAGGGGACCCTTTTTTGTCTCCAGATCCTGCTATTCCAATGGGCACAGGTGTCCATGGGCCCTGTGAACCTTGTCTGTTAGCCAGGGAAGGCAGTGGGCCAGGTCGGGGAACCAGGGCTCTGGCCAGCTCTGTCTGCGCTGGATTATTGCCCAGTATGGGTCCCTCCTGCCAAAAGCCACAGCAGGGAATGCCCAGCGGCAGATCCAAGGATCCCAAGCTCTCCAGGCCTGTGATGTCCTCACACGAAAAACACTGTGCCTCCTGTCTCTTGTTCAAAGCTGGTCTCTTGAGGCTGCAGCTAGAGAAGAATGTTCTGGGGATGGACCCGGGTTGTCTTGTTGCTGAGACATCTACGCCATTTGGTGAGATCCCAAGAAGCTCCCAGGGAGAACTCAAAGTTCCTGGGGCTCAGACCTCAAACGGGACATGCCAGCCCTTTCTCCACCTCCTTTCATCTTTTCAGTCTTATACTACCCTTCCCTTAGTCTCTCTTCTCTTCTGTCTCTTCCTCCAGCTCTTCCTAGTTGACGCCTAGTGCTCAGCATTCCGGAGGTGCACCTTCACCGACTCTGGTTCCCTAAACGTGTCTCTGCCTGGCTGGCACTGAACTCATTTTCTGTCCCAGGAAATCCCCTTACGGGCTCAACTCTGGCAGCAGGCAGTTCTGGGGTGGGGCAGGAGGGCGCTTTCCGGGCAGTATGCCAATGGACACAGCGCAAGTTTCTCATGCTTTCTGTCCTTACAGAAGCAACCAAGGATGGCAGCAAGGGTACAAGCGATGGCTCTAGTCGCTTGACATGGTCACAGAGAAGACACTATCATATGCTGACACATGGCCAGCAGGGACCAGTGGGCTGTAATGGAACAAGACTGCCAGAGAGGGGCCAGGGGGGTGGAATGGCAGTTCCCTTAGGGGAATAAGTGCTAAGGAAGCAGATGCAAGTCTAAGTGTGAGTGTACTCCAACGGGCAGGGCGTGGGCATTAGGGTAGGCTGATGGTGGGCAGGAGGGCTCCTAAGAGAAGAGAAGCCCTAGGGAGCATGTTCCCAGTCCTCAAAAGCCGGGAGCACTAGGGCAGGGCAGTGTGACAGAGTGAGCACTGGGGGAGCTCAGAGCATGACAGGCTTGTGTTCAAATCACAGCAATGTCATTGAAAACCTGTGTAAAATTGGGCAAGTGACAGAACCACTCCCAGTTTTCTCATCTGGCAAACGGAGACACTTCTATGTACTCTCGCAAAGTTGATTTATGGGGTTGCATGAGGCAAGATCTGTGAAAGTACGTAGGACAGTGATCAACATTACTACTCAAACTTTCGTCTAATATAGGAAGTGCTCGTGGAAGAGAGAAGCCCAGCTATTACCATGGGCGGGGTAGGAATGGGTTTTCCAGAAGAGAACATGGAAACCACTCCCAGAGCTCTGGCCTGGCGCTGCTTATAGGTTAGGGTGAGCCTTGGAGAGGAAAGGAAGATTTTAAGCAGAGAAGTTACCAGCTCACATTTAAGGGGGGAAGAACAAAAGTTTTGGAGCCAGGTTGACGTAGGTTTGGGTCCTTAGCTCTAGCACTTAGTAGCTGTGTGACATGGGACAACATGCTTAACTTCTTTAGGCATCTGTAAAATTGGAATAATTTTTCATGGCTGTTTTCATGGGTTGAATTGTGTCACCCTACAATTCATATGTTAACGTCCTAACACCCAGCACCTGTGAATGTGTCCTTATTTGGAAATAGGGTCTTTGCAGATGGTCAAGTTAAGATGAGATCATGGAGGGGGGGGAGGCTATTTAATGACCGGTGTCCTTATACAAGGAGACCACGGGAGACTGACTCACAGCCACAGGTAGAATGCCATGTGAAGATGAAGGTAGAGATTGGGGTACCGCCGCTCCAAGCCAAGGAATGCCAAAGATTGTCTGCAAAACACGAGAAGCTAAGAGATAGGCATAGAACAGTCTCCCTCAGAAGGAACCAAGCCTGCTGTCACCTCGACCTTGGCCTTCTAGCCTCCAAAACCATGAGACAATAAACTTCTGCTATTAAGCCCCCCGGTTGTGGCGCTATATTACAGCAGTCCTAGAAAACCAATAATCTATTTTAAAGGACAATTAAAGATAATCTAGGCACTCAATAAATGTGGTTATTCCTGTTGTTATTTCTTTTTTTTTAATGTTTATTTTTGAGAGAGAGACAGAGAGAGAGAGAGAGACACGGAGCGTGATCGGGGGAGGAGCAGACAGAGACAGAGACACAGAATCCGAAGCAGCTCCAGGCTCTGAGCTGTCAGCAGAGAGCCCAATGCAGGGCTCGAACCTACGAACCTGAGATCATGACCTGAACCCAAGTCGGGCACTTAACCGACTGAGCCACCCAGGTGCCCCTGATTTTCTTAATTAACATTTTCTTTTTTGTAGCTTATTTTATTGTAAGAATACAGTATGTGATACATATAACATACAAAATATTTGTTAATCAACAGTTTGTATTAAGGCTTCCTAACCCCCAAACTGCTCAAGGATCAACTTCATATAATATGCACACACAGCTTTTATATACATATGTAGTGCAGACTATATATATTTATTTATAAACATGTATATATAGATTATATGTGTGTATACACACACACACACACACACACACATAAATAAATATAACAGCAACCTTTGAAAACTGCTAGCATGTCACATTCCCAGGACGGTGACATGCTATGCTAACTATCCTTAAAGATTGCTACTATATTCTAATTGCCAGTTAACAGTTTTTTTGTTGTTAGAATTAAGTTCTTTCACTCAAGGAAAATTCTACTCTACTCGAGTGAAATATTTTTTAAGTTTATTTATTTATTTTGAGGAGAGAGAGAGGGAGCACAGGAGGGGCAGAGAGAGGGAGAGAGAGATAGGATCCCAAGAAGGTTCTGCAGTGTCGTCACAGAGTTGGACGTGGGACTTGAATCCGGGAACCGTGAGATCATGACCTGAACTGAAACCAAGAGTTGGACGCTTAGCCAACTGGGCCACTCAAGCGCCTCTCAAGAGAAAATTCTACCAGGTGTTTTCTTGTTAGTCAAATAGCATTCCCGGCAGAATCTCTCCATCAATAGTTCAGTTAAACAAAACCCTTACTGAATGCCTATTACATGTGAGATGCTGTTGACAGGTTGTCACTTGCCTCTGTGTCAGTTTTGTGACCTGTGTCAGGAAAACACTTTTCATGGCCTCTGTCTGACCAGTCCGTACTCTGTACCCACAAGGATAATAACAGCTTTAATGGATCTTCTCAATGCCCCACCCCATATCTATTTGGCTAGCTCGGGAATGTGGGGGTGTTACTGCCCCTGGGGGATGGGACGGGGTATATAAATGCCCATCATCCCTGTGCTGCGATGGGACACTTCTGAGGCATGTCACATCAGCCCTCTTCTCAAAGGGGCTTCCCAGCAGGACGTGCCCCTCTTGTCCATAGCAGTAATCTGCTCGGTAATGCACATATTATTGGTTATTGTACCCCTTCCTGCCTCAGTTTTCCCAATCCATCTCTTAGACTACCTCCCCAATAAAGCACCTGCAGCCTGCAACCTATTGGTCCACGTTCCAGGGTCTATTTAAGTCCTTGCCCAAACTAAAACAGGGGCTAACGCTAAATGAGCACCTACTACACGCAAGGCACTGTGATGTTCCATTCACGTGCCCTCACATACTGGTTAGAGGTGACATTCGATCAGTTAAAACCTACCAAATTCTTAGAACAGGACCTAATCCACAATAGGTGCTCCATGAATGTGAGCTCTATAGTATATCAGTCAGAGTCCAGCCTGAGACAGAAATCGCCTCAGTTTTATGAACAGAGAGAATTCACTATAAAGAATAGGTATAGAGGCATAACAAAGTTGTTTCCTAGGTAACTAAAAGGGTAAAGGGAGAACTCTAAAGTGTCACATAGATAACAATGACTAGAAGCAGTGACTGTGCCTGAGGGAACAAAGAGAAGAGATCAAAATTATTAAAACTTAGAAGCTTAAAGCGGGGGCCCTGAGGAACTGAAACTCGGACCTCCGAGAGGAGGACAATGCTCAGACGTTACCGCTGAGACCTTGATTTCTGGGGAGGCACCCAGATGGGAGAAGATCCCTTCTTCCTGCTCCGGACTCGCTGTCTGCCTCTCCATGGGGCAGAGCCTACCAGGAAGCCAGCGTCACAGAGTACGGAGGGATGCGTTTCAGGCGGAGACACAAGAACCGACAGCAATTCTTTGAGGCAGGTACCCCTATTATCCTTGGGTTCATCCCAATGGATTCACAGCAACACGGAGTGGCATGTGTGTTGAGAGTTCCATCCCTGGGGCTTGAGGAGGAAACTTGGACTGCGAGTTAGTAGCCCAAGATCGCACAGCTACTCAGTGGTGGCGTCAGGATGAGTCCCAGAGTTCAGACTCTGAGAGCCCACACTCTTAGCCACTCTCCACCTGAACAATAAGTGTCTCTGTTTCTTTCTCCTTCCATCCCAGCTCACATGCTCTTCTGTATCCTTAAAGTATTCTACAACTCAGACTTCTCATGCACTTGGGTAGGACCCCCCCCCCGCTTTTGTCTCCCCTTCATGCAGTTGGATAGGACCCCGCCCCCCGCTTTTATCTCCCCTTCTTTTTCCGAATTAGTGACTGTCTTCTGCGCCCTGGGTTCAGAGCAAGCAAATGAGATGTTTGTCAGGTCAGCACCCAGAACCTCAAATGGTTTTGGTGACCTTAGTGTCCTGTTAGTCCCATTGACAAGCATGACAACCTGCGGATACTGTTACAAACTTTGTTTGCACCCACCCGACCTTTGCCCCACGTGGTAGGCAGGAGATGGAATCAGCGGTCACAGACTGCTCCGTGCAGCATTTGGTAAGGAGGAGAAATCCGGGTATATTCTAGCTCTCACTCCTGCGAGACCAGCTGATTTTCCTCCTCTAGCCAAGCTCCCTCGTGACAACCAGCTTGTTCTCTGTCGACACCGCCTTCATCTAGATCCTGCGTCTCTTTCTCCTCATTCCAAGTCCCCATGCTAGGTCAGAAGCACTGGGATTGAGTTTGAAGGGTACGTGTGGGGTCACCAGAAGGTCGCTAATACCTCTCAGCATGTTGGGGAGTTTTGAGACAAGTGATTGTCCGATTGTAAAGCCAACACCTGATAGGCTCCATGCTACAGGGTGGGGATCACCACAAGGAAAGCTGCCACTGGAATCTTTCTCGGGGGCTACCCTTCAACAGGAAGTCTGGTTTCACTCAGCACAGCAATGTTGACTCGGGGTCTGGACAACTCATGTGTGACCACATTTTAGAGGCCATGGTTATCACCATTGCCTCACGTTGTGATATTTCAGGGGGCAGGAGTTCTCCCTTCCTAACGGGCTGGAAGCCTTCTCCTTCCCCAAGTCTCCAAAGAGGGAACTTCCGACGTGACAAGTCGGACAGTCTTGAGCGTGGTGTGTGACAACTTCTGCCTGGGGATCTGCTTTCTGAGGGGAGAGGCTGGATGTCATAATTAAGGTATTCAGAATCCTCAGGAATATATAACTGGCATTCTGAGTTTCCTAACTGGAATGAGGATTGGTGGCATTTCGGAGTAGGACGATGCTCATCCATCACAGTCATCAGCAACCCGGGCCATCCAGACTTCCTCGAGCAGTGGCCATTAGTCGAGGACAGGCATTCCGTGGCAATGGCTCCCGTCTTCAGCAGCCCACTATTAGTGCTGCGTAGCTATGGAGGCTGATGCTTTGAGAGCAAGAGAAGTGAACCACTCTGAGGTAGACAGCATTACGTCCCAGTACCTTCTACCCTGTGTCAATATTCTCCCAAATCTTCTGTATTTCACTTGATCAGGACTTGCCCTTTCAGATCCTCACCTATAGCCAAACCCACCAGATGGGAACTTTTCTAAAGCACCACAAGATTTCTGATCTATTAACAGGACCTGAATCCATCACAGCACCTAGAACAGTCGGACTAGTGCCATAGTTTGAATCCCAGGGGCTAAAGCTGAGGTAGAAAATCCTATGCATAAAAGCCAGGAACAGAAAAAAAACAAAACAAAACAAAGACAGTTGCAAACCGTGGCCATTAAAGAACATCGTGAACCAGGAGCTAGAAGGAACTTGAACAGAACAGAGCTACCTGGGAAATAAAGTGAGGAGAATTGGGTTACAGTAGAAACCAATTCTGAAGTGCTTGCATTTATGGGCTGTTGTCTGGACGTGACACAGTTTGGGTGGGCTGGCTTGCATGTATAAGTTCAAAGCAGACAGCAACGACAGTGAGAAGTTTCCATTAATATGGCCCACGAGGTTCCTCTGGGTAATCCAAAAGCTGCTCATTGGTAGGTTGGGGTTGAAGCCATAACACAGATCAGGCTCTAGTTGGTGTGAGGAGTGAGTTTACCGATGGCATTGAGGTTTCCTCTGAAATAGGGCCATTCTTTCCCCTAATTTTGGTAAACTTTTAAAGGTAGTGGCTGGTCGAACAGGTGCTTTCGTGTTTTGTGGAGACCACGTGGGGAAATTCAGCACAACTTTGATCTGCGCCATCTCGTCAAGCATCTCCAGTCACATCAACCTGGGAAGGTGCAGCATCCCTTCCAGAACTCTGATGTTTGCTCTAGTTCTTCTCTGGTGACTGGAGTGTTCCTAAAAACCAATATATAATTCTTCCAATTGCCCAATACAGTCCTTCAGAAGCTAACTCCTCAAAATGGCATACACCCTACCTTAAACCCCTACCAGAGAAATGGTGGCGACTAATATTCAGTTGTTCTTTAATTGCCACTGAAGGCTTGTAATG
Source organism: Mungos mungo (assembly GCA_004023785.1). Taxonomy (NCBI): domain Eukaryota; kingdom Metazoa; phylum Chordata; class Mammalia; order Carnivora; family Herpestidae; genus Mungos; species Mungos mungo. The sequence continues at coordinate 7,789 of PISW01013036.1, read as the reverse complement.
ATATGTTACTCATGAAAGAAAATAAAAGATGTCATTATATGGAAATGATGACACAGCAGTAGGTGAAAATGTCAAGACTGGATGTTTGATTTCCAGTGTGAGAGACAGAAAATACCTTCTCAACGTCATCTGTTTGACTATAGTTAACTGAAGTAATATATTTACCAAAGTTCTACCATTACTGAGGAATATCAAATCACTAATACAGACACAATGACTAGTTTCTGGTAAGGAGGTCTGGCAATTCCTGTCTGTCCTTTCATCCATAGAAATTTGATTTGAATTGCTATAACTGTAACACACACCCCATTCCAAGTCATTTTGTCAAGTTTTTGATGTAGCAGCCATGAGATGTTTTTTGGAGAGAAAAATAAATCTCAAATACTCAGAAGCCATTGAGTAAAAAGGGGACTTGACTTACCCCTAGGTGGTTTCTACTGTTAGGCTAATGGCTTTTAAAAAACTTTTACAAGTTTAACACTTCATTTATTATTTTTTAAAGGCAGACTCCATGCCCAGCTTGTAGCCCAACACAGGGCTCGAACTCACGACATTGAGATCAAGACCTGAGCTGAGATCAAGAGTCTATGTTCAGTCAACTGAGCCACGTAGATACCCCCCCCAAATGTAACACTTTAAAAGTATTATGTGAAGTAATAAGGTATTACTAGGATACTTGACATATCACAGCACTTTTATTCCATAATTCTGAAAGTGTGTGAGCAGCAAATACATAATTCTTCTGCCAAATTTTCAAGTACACCATGGAGATTATTAATAATAAGTATTTTATTGAGTACTTAGGTACAAGTATTATGATCCCATTTCACAGATGAGGCAATAAACCTAAAGGGGGGTTAATGACTAATCCAAGGTCATACAGCTAATAAATTGCTCAGACAAATCACGACCCCAGTGAAGTGGATTCTTCCTCAGTTGAAACTTCAAGACAGACACTCAGCCCTGACCAATGTCTTGATTACACTCTTGTGAGATCCAAAGCAGAGGATTCAGATAAGCTGTGCTCAGAGTTCTGAGCCACAGAAACTGTGAGATCATAATACATGTTGCATTTTAGCTGTTTATCTAGTATCCGCCCTAAATTCACTTAATACTTCCAATAGATTTTTGTTCTAGATTCTTTGGAATGGTCTAATATTATTGGTTAAGACTGTTTCACTTTGTCCTTTCAGAACCTTTTTTTTTTTTTTTTAAGAGAGACAGCGTGAGCAGGGCAGAGAGGCAGAGGGAGTGGGAGAGAGAGAGAGAGAGAGAGAGAGAGAGAGAGAGAGAGAGAGGAAGAGAGAATCTTAAGCAGGCTCCCTGCTCAGTGCAAAGCCTGTTGCAGGGCTTGATCCCACAACCCTGGGATCGTGACCTGAGCAGAAACCAACAATCGGACGTTCAACCAACTGAGCTACCAGGTGCCCCCTTTTTCTTTTTGATGGTAGTCATTCTAACAGGGGTGAGATGATGCCTCTTTGTGGTTTTAATTTGCATTTCCTTGATTTGTGATGTTGCTCCTTGGTATAACTGCTTTAGAAAAATGCCGATTCAGGTCCTTTACCCAGTTTTTAAAACTTTTATTTGTATTTATTTATCTATTTATTTATTTGCTTATTTATTTATTTTTAGAGAGATGGAGAACACGAACAGGGGAGGGACAGAGAGAGAGGGAGAGAATCCCAAGCAGGCTTCATGCTAGGCATGGAGCCCAACACGGGGCTCAGTCTCACAAGTGTAAGATCATGACCTGAGCCTAAATCAAGAATCAGACACTCAATGGACCGAGACAACCAGGCACCTCCAAATATTTGGTTTTCTTAGTTTTCTGTATTGTCTGCTTTCTTTCATATGAATGTCCATCGTTATCTTCATTATTTTCCTTCTACTTATTGTGGGATTGTCTCTGTGTTTTTAGCTTTCAACATAGAAATTCGATCATTGATTTTAGACCTCTCTAACATAGCAAATTTCCCTCTAACCTCTATTTAGCTGCATTCCACCAATTTTCAAATACTGTGATTGTCATTCAGCTCAAACTCTCTTCCAGTTTCCCTGGTTTCTTTCTCTGACTTTCCAGTCATTTAAGGTGTAGTGTTAATTTCCAACTATTTGGAGATTTTAAAACGGTTCAGTACCTTTCTGTTATTGGTTTCTAGTTTAATTTTGTTATGTTCAGAGAACATGCTCGGGTCACGGGGATGAGGAGTAATCCCACAGATGCCGTTGGTCAAGTAGCGTTACTGAGACGATTCTGGAATTTGTGCTTCCTGGTGAAGGTATGGGACCGCTGCAAATGAGAGCGTCATGGTGGTCACAGAATAAGTAGCTGAGCCGGTGGCAGAGCCAGAAGCAAGAGGAATGGATGCAGTCACCTGGTTTGATGGCACACTGGTGACTGTGCCATTAATAAGGCTATTGGTGCGGCTCAAAAGCCCCTGCAATCACTGCAGGTTGTGTGGAAGGCAGTATCCCTCCCTCCAGTTGACTTTGGTGAATTTGCTCCTAAGGAAAATCGACTTCCTCCCAGGACAGGAGCTAATGCACCTGATGCTATGAAAATGAATCTTGCCATCTGCGAAGCTGGAATTGGGTTATGGAGTGAGGACGGGGCAGAAGAAGGTGTACGTTTCTCCTGTGAGACATATGAGTGCAAACATATGGTATCTGTCCTTCTCTGCCTGACTTATTTCGCTTAGCATGACACCCTCGAGGTCCATCCACGTTGCTACAAATGGCCATATTTCATTCTTTCTCATTGCCATGTAGTACTCCATTGTATATATACACCACATCTTCTTGATCCATTCATTAATTGGTGGACATTTAGGCTCTTTCCATGACTTGGCTATTGTTGACATTGCTGCTATGAACATTGGGGAACATGTGCCCCTATGCGTCCCATGGGGAGGGGAAGGGGGAAAGAGAGTTGGGGAGAGAGAGGGACGCAAAACATGAGAAACTATTGAATACTGAAAACAAACCGAAGTTTGAAGGGGGAAGGGGAGAGGAAAGCGGGTGGTGGTAATGGAGGAGGGCACTTGTGGGGAAGAGCATCGGTTGTTATATGGAAACCAATTTGACAATAAACTATTTAAAAAATTTTAAAAATAAAAAAAGAAAGATTAAAAAAAAGAAAGTGTATGTGTAATTGGCTGAGAGGGAGTCCCCAAAATTAAGCCCTCCTGTAAGGATCCCAGCACATGCTTTTAACCCCTCAGTGGCAGCTGGCTGTCACCGCCAGCAGGGCTCACTCTCTAAGCCCTAAAGGAAATCTATAGGCCCTCCAGACTGCATAGGCACCGAAGAGGTGCAGACGGGTCCTAGGTGCTTTTAGCTTTGTGGATACCCTTTCCTCCATAAAAGACATTACACCACAATTCCAGACTTTAGCCTCTACTACAAAGCTGTAATAATGAAAACAGTATAGTACAGCCACACACACACAAAAAGACACAGATTAATGGAACAGAATAGAAAGCACAGTAAACTCAGAATTATATGCTCTATTTGCTTTGACAGAGTAGGCAAGGATATGCAATGGGAAAAAGACAGTCTCCTCAAAAACATGGTGTCAGGAAAACTGGAGAGAGACATGCAAAAGAAAGAAACTGGACCACTTCCTTATACCATACACAGAAATAAACTCAAAATGGATTAAGGACCTACATGTGAGACCTGAAACTATAAAAAGCCTACAAGAGAACACAGGCAGTAATTTCTCTGACTTTGGTCATAGTAGCATCCTTTTAGATATGTCACCTGAGGCAAGGGAAACAAAAGCAAAAATAAAGTATTGGGACTACATCAAAATTAAAAGCTTCTGCACAGCAAAGGAAACAACTAACAGATTTAAAAAGACAACCTATTGAATGGAACGAGATATTTGCAAATGACATATACAAAGAACTTACACAAGTCTACACTCAAAAAGCAAATAACATAATGGAAAATGGACAGACGGCATGAACAGACACTTCTCCAAAGAAGACATCCAGACGGCTAACAGACACATGAAACGATGTTCCACATCACTCATCATCAGGGAAACACAAATCAAAACCACACTGAGATACCATCTCACACCTGTCAGAATGGCTAAAATAAAAAACTAAAAACAAGGGTTGGCAAGGACATGGAGTAAAAGGAACCCTCTCGCATGGTGGGTGACCGTACAAAGTGGTACAGTCACTGTGGAAGACCATATGGAGGTTCCTTAAAAAACTAAAAAGAGAACTACCTGGGGCGCCTGGGCATCTCAGTTGGTTAAGCGTCAGGCTCTTGATTTTGACTCAGGTCACGATCTCACGGTTCGTGAGATCGAGCCACACCTTAGACTCTGCACTGACAGCATGGAGCCTGCTTGGGTTTCTCTCTCTCTCTCTCTCTCTCTCTTTCTTTCTGTTTGTCCCTCCCCATGTGTGCGCACTCTCTTTGTGTCAAAATAAAACAATGTTTGCTTAGAAAAAAAGTAGAACTACCCCGCAATCCAGTAATTGCTCTACTGGGTATTTACTCAAAGGATATGAAAACACTAATTCGAAGGGACATATGCACCTCTATGTTTGTAGCCATGCTATTAATAGTAGCCACACTGTGGAAATAGCCCGAGTGTCCATTGACAGGTGAAGGAATAAAGAAGAGATGCTATAGTTATTCACTGGAATATTATTCAGCCATCAAAAAGAATGAAATCTTGCCATTTGCAACAACACAGATGGATCTATCTAGAGTGTGTAATGCTAAGGGAAATAAGCCAGTCTGAGAAAGACCAATACCCTATGATTCCACTCGTATGTGGAATTTAAGAACAAACGAACAAAGGAAAAAGAGACAGGCTAAAAAAAAAAACCCCTTTTTCTTTATTATTTTAAAAATTTCTTAATGTTTATTCACTTTTGAGAGAGAGAGACAGACAGTGTGTGAACAGGCATGGAGCAGAGAGAGAGGAGATGCAGAATCTGAAACAGGCTCCAGGCTCTGAGCTGTCATCACAGAGCCCGATGTGGGGCTCAAACTCATGAACCGCGAGATCATGACCTGACCTGAAGTCAGACGCTTAACCGACTGAGCCACCCGGGTGCCCCTGAGAAACACTGTTCAGTATAGAGAACAGTTACCAGAGGGTGGGTGGGGTGATGGGTGAAACAGGTGAAGGGGGTTAAGAAGTGCACTTGTCATGACGGGCGCTGGGCACCCCACGGGACTCCTGCATCACCACACTGCGCGCACTGTACGCTTACTACGTTGGACTTCAGAGAAAACAAAGACAGTATCATGGGGCCCCTGAAAGTACTGCGAGCCCCCTGGCTCTGCGCCCGCCGGGCCTCACGCAGAAGCACAGCCTGGATATGGTCCTGAGGAGTGAGAGACAGCAAGATGAGGACTCGGCAGACCAGGTGTTTCCAGTGGCATTGAAAATTCTGGACTTCTATAGAGGGCTGCACTTTTCTGAGGAGCTGGTCGTAGGGTTTCCATTAGATTCTCAAAGGGACCCATGATCCAGAAACAGACTAAGACAAAGAAGAGCCCGTGTTGGAATGAAGGTGCATCAAGGAATCCAGGGCAAGACGCTCCTGAGATCACTTAACGTCTGGATTTCCACGGATGGTAGAGGCAGTTCCCTAGTTACCCGGGCTCCTTGGCTCAAGCGTGGGTCCTGCCCCCTCCCCACGACACACAGACCCCATCGAATCCACAGCTCTGCACGTAAACAGCCCTGAAGGAGAGTCCAGGTGAGGAGGACTTTGGAGCTGGTATCCAGGACCCCAGGATGAAGCCTCAAGGCTATCCCCTCCTCCACCATCTTCTGAGCTAGTGCTCTGTGCGGGGAGAGAATGTGCCCTGAAGCGGGAAAGATCCCCAGGCCGTGAGCTTTGGCTGGGGGACAGGGGCTGATGGCTGGCAAAGTGAGACCTGAGGTGGTGACACTGAAATGCCCTCAAGCCAGTCCTTGGCGACTTGTCCTAAATTCCTCATGGGAATGCTCCCTAAACTGAAGGAGCGCCCCCTTCCCCAGTTCTTCGGGAAGTAAATAAAAAGCCGCAAACATGGGCCGAGAGAGAACTCACCCGCACACTGGCCCAAGAGCAGGGGAAAGAAGTGGCAGTGGCCAAGAGGCAGGAATGGCCAGGGTTGCAAGAAAAGGCCCCGGCTGGAGGGCTGAGGGGCGCTGTGACCCTCCCAGTACGTTTGGGCTCGCACCCCCGGCCCCACCCCCCACCCCCATGGAATACCCCCAAGTGCAGGCGGCCCCGCGGGAAGTGGCATTTTATCACGGACATTGTTTCCAACCGCGAGCACATGATGAACATGAAAAGCTGCCGACTTCTCATCAGTTTTATTATCGGTTTTGAATTCTCTGCAGGGACTGTCCTCCTCCCCCCCCCCTTATTGCCTGCACCTGGATGCAACGGCTCGCTACACCAGCCCCCTACCTCTGCCCACCATTGCCCCCTTCACCGGGGGCCTGAGCAATAATGGGGGTGAAATTAGCCGCCTACGCTGAACACACTGCAAAATAACTCTGACTCTCCTGGAGGGAAGGCCTGTCCATTTGGAGTCCTTCCACGTAGGTCCCCAAAGGCAAGCGGGCGAAAGCAGAACATGCTAGGTCAAGCCCTGGCTGGAGCGATGGCGGCCAGCATCCCACACACAGGGAGCACTCCTCTCCGCCCTGCTCTTGTCGGTCATGTCAAATGGAAAAGGCATTGATCTGCTTGCTTCTTCAAGGGCTGGAAAGTGAATGGAAAAATACCGGGCAGCCCTTTCATAATGCACCGGTCCCATTACCTCGTGTATTTTCTTTATCCCAAACCCGGGCTTCTCCCCGCCCTCACAAAGATGTACTGGAGAAGTTTTTCCTAACCTGCGGGAGCAACGCTGGTCTACTTTCCTCACAATGTGCTGCTCTGAAAGCTGCATTCGGTCCCGTTTTGTTTTTTAAGTTGTGTTTGTTTAAGTAATCTCTGCACCCAACATGGGGCTAGAACTCACCACCCCGAGATCAGGAGTGCAGGCCCCTCTGACTGAGCCAGCCAGGCGCCCCTCCCTCTGGTTTTTACACTGCTGCGTCTCTCCTCTAGCCTCCCCTTGGAAATGTAAGCTTTGGGGGCGGGGTGTCTATCTAAATGGATGCTGTCTCTCTTTAATTCATATAACCAGAAACTCAGAAATCTGGGTTTTCATTCCAGAAGGATATTATTGGGGGGCAGGAGGAGCACGAAGCTCATTAGCTTGTCAATCAAGAGCATATTTGCAAACACTTGGTTCGCATCAAACAATATCGACTTTGGTGGAAAACAAATGTATTGTGTTCATTAAATTATTTATTTTCATACCAAAAGAAATGCCAGAGAATGCAAACGCATTGGTGGATGTTAAGCCACTTTTATTTTTATGATGTAGTCGTCTCTTTTTTAAAAAAAACCTCTTTTCTTCAAACGTTTACAGAGAATAAATTCTTTCTTTCCATGTCCAAGTTGATTACCTAGTGTTTGATTCTGGTACACCAAAGGGAAAATAAATCCAATGTGCATCATTAAAAGTAATTCAGTGCAAATTGGGCATCACAGAAAATTACATTATTCACAGCTGTTAAATGACTATAAAATGTAATTAGACACACTCAATTCACTACTCATGAACTGGATCTGATTTCTAAAATATCAATTTAGAACTTTGATTATTCAAGACAAAAGAGAACATATTTGGATTCTAGGTTTAATTCCTGGTAATGGATGTATTTTCCTAAGGCCTTTATGGGGATTCCAAAGAGGAGGAGGAG
>PISW01013035.1:0-28549 GCA_004023785.1 Mungos mungo | reverse complement strand
GGGAGACTGAGGCTCAGAGGGGCCTGCGCCAAGGAGGGGTATGGGGAGTGAGGGTGGAATGTGTGGAAGGTAGAGGCTCAGGGGGAGAAGGAGGTGCTTGGAGAGAAGAGGCTAGGGCGCCTCGGAGGCTGAGGACAGATGTCCAGGGAGGGGCAGCCGGTCTGGAGAGGGGAGGGGGACCCACATCCCAGGTCTGGGGGAGCTGGGAGTGTCCTCCTGGCCTGTCCAAACCCTGCCCTCCCTTCAGGGAGCACACGTAACCCTCAGAACTTTCCTAGAAGCAAGAACTGAATTATCCCTTTTCACAGACGGACACGGACACTGACCACAGAGCCCGGCCCCTGGGACCTCTGACACAAGACCACGCCCGGAAGCCTGACTGGACCAGGGACACGGGGGCAGGACCCCCCCTGGCCCCCGCTCTCCGCCAGCCTCTTACCTGGTGGTGGCTAGCAGCGGGGCTGGCCTGGCTGGCTGCATTCTGACGGCAGGATCCTTAGGCTCCACGAGGAGTGTGTGGTACCGATCAAAGATCCCGCTGTCGGCTCGGATGCCAAAGAACACCTTCTCGTGGTCCTCCTTCATCTGGGGGCGGGAGGGCTCTGGGGGACCTCCGCTCCACTTCAGAACCCACCCCCTTTGTCCTTTTTGGACACTGGCCTGTCCCTTCTACTTCAAGCACAAGGCCACAGCCATGTCTCCAGGCCCCCAGCCCCTCTGCCACTGCCCCCCCACCCATGCCCCTCACCAAGCCAGACGCTCAGCCAGCGCACCTTGTAATGGAAGCCCTTTCTCTTGAGCTCCTCCAGGAACCGCCGCTGCTCGCAGGCCTGCCTGGGGTCTCTCTGGGTGCGGCGGTCAGCCACGAGGACGTAATCCCACTGCTCGGAGGCCTCGTTCTGGAGGGAAGAGGGGGTAAGGCTGGGGCTGGCACAGGGCCCGGGGGGGGGCCCAGCCTGCAAGGGGCCAGGTGGAGACTCACATCCGCAGCACTGATCTCCATCAGTGGGAAGCTGTCTCCGTCGGTGCCCACCAGGACCTGGAGGCTCTCCTCAGCCTGCGGGTGGAGAAGGGCGGGGCTCATTCCCGAGGTCCATGGAGCACCCTCCCGGCTGGGCGCCCCGGGGTCCCAGCACCAAGGAGGTAAGACGGGCTAAGATGTGAAGCGGGGCTGCAGGAGAGCGAGTGAGCGAGGAGGTAGCTCCAAGCGGGGGCTCCGGGCTGGGACCACACGGAGCAAGGTGACTGCAGGCGAGGCCCTGGGGCCTCAGCAAGTCTGTGGGAAAATGTAAACAAACAGCTCCTCAAATCCTTGAGAAAAGACAAGCAGCCAATAGGGATTTCACAGAAGAGGAGCGAGGAAGAGCGCTCAGGAGGTGAGGACGCGGGAACTCCAGACAGGAGCACACGGGTCAGGTGACCGGAGACATCACCTTCTACCCATGGGGTCACAGGCAGCTTAATGGCCCGACAGCGTTGAACAGGTTCCCCGTGCACGACTTCGGGAAACGAAGCTGCACATCCTAGACCGGGCCGCCAGGACCGCCTGCCCCTGGACACAAAGAAAAGATGCTCCTGGGGCACATTTCGTACAAAAATCGTGGAGGTAACCCGAATTCCCACCCGTGGGAAGATGGACGAAGTCCTGCACACAGTGGACAATCACGCAGCAAGGACACGCACGAGCTGCCGCCGCGCACGGAGCCCTGGGGACCAATGTGACACGCTCAGTGGAAGTCTGTGAGAAGCTGCGGGAGTAAGCGCTGTCGGTGCACCCAGACAGACGGATCAGGAATCGGGGGCAGAGTCTAAGGAGCAGGGGGACGTGCGTGCCCCCCAGCCCCTCCTGGGCATCCATCACTGTGGCGGCATTTGTGGACGGCAGGGGCCCTTCTCTCTTCCTCCCTCCACACTCCCCCTTGTGGCGCGTGGGCTGGACTTCCCGACTGAGGAAGAAAGCAAGGGAAACGGAAGGAGACCCCAGCAGACGGGCCCCACCCCACATGAGGAAGGTCTAGGTTACGGTGATATTGATTAGCTGTTAGAGACCTTCTCCCTAACACACGGAGTCCTGGGTCAGCCTGAGAAAACATCAGACTTTCTCCAGAGCCTGAGCAGACTCAAGAGTCAGATGGCTAAGGACAAGGAGGGACAGGCGGACTGTCACAGACGGGAGGTGCCCAAGGAGACGTAAGGACAAATGGCACCTGGGATCCGGCACAGACCCGGGAACAGGAAGGACACAAATGGAGCAGCTGGCGGCATCCAGGTCCGGGCGCCCTGGTCGGGCTCTTGGTTCTGACCAGAGCCCCGGGCGACGGGGTGCGGCATCGGGGAAGTGGGGCGCAGGGCGTGGGGGAGCCTCCTGCTGTCTTTATACTCTTCAGGCATCTTTCTAGATGCGCTGAACACGCCAGGCAGGGAGGGGTGGGCTGGGGCTTCGTTCACTCCCGGTGAGCAGACAGACTGCAGGCTGTGGGGCAGACGGAGGGATCTGGGTGCTGCCGCTGGAGAGCCCGGCCGCTGAGGGAGCAGAGGGGCAGGAGGCGGGCCACAAAGGCAGACAGTCGGCGTGGGTCACAAGGGGGGAGCTCCAGGCTGAGATGTGGAGGGAGACTGGCCTTGGAGCCCAGAGCCTGGGTTGCCAACCCTGTGCGCCCTCAGGCAGGACAGCCCACCTCTCCCGCCTGGCTGCAGGACGTACCCTGGGTGGCGCTAAGCATGCTTCCCAGCTGGCAGCTCTCCAGGGAGGCGCAAGGATCCTGCAACATCCCAGAGATAAGGGTGCGGGGGACACTTGGGGCTGGGTCCACACAACACCCCACCTCCAGCCTGCTGGGCTGGCTAGTCGGGCACCTCCCACATGCTGTGGGCCCCACTGGCGCCCAGCTCTTGCCATGGCCTCCTGCCGGCCCGCTACCCCCACCGCCCTTCTCCTGGCTTATGAGCTCAGCGCGGCCCATGGCTGTGTGCCTCTGCCTCACCCTCCTCTCCGTGCTGCCCACTGCTGGGCCTTCACCCCTGCTGGCTCGCCCACCCTCTGCGGCTTTCCTCATTCCGCATTCCAGCTCGCTCAAGACCTGCTCCGGCCAGTCCGCCCTGCAGGGCGGCCAGGTAAAATGCAGGCTGCCTGGGCACATCTGACTCTGAGACAAACAACAACAACAATGCCCAGCTATTGCATGGGACACACTATCCCAAAAAGAAATTTTTAATATAAAATTCCATTTAACTGGGTATCTATTTTTTATTTGTTTCAAAACCTGCAACCCCACCCAGGCACACGAGGAAATGTTGGCCCCAGGATGGAGCCTGGCTCGGCCCCACTCTCTCTCCCTGTGTCCATCCCAGAAGCCAGGAAATGGCATCAAATGCAACCACAGGACGGCAGGCTGCAAGGCCTCAGACGCCACGGTCCCCCGCAGGCTGGGCTGACACAGGCGACACAGCCTCCAGCACGCAGCTGTGGCTTCGGCGCCTGAACCTTCCATTCGGTCTTGGACCAGGGGAGAAACCTGCCGCTCACACAAGTGCAGGCTCGGGGGGAGCTGGGCTGAGGTGCCTCTGTCTCGGGGAAGAGAGTAAAGTCTCAACTGGACGGGGACAGGGGCATTCAGGTCACCAGCACTGACTCTGTGACTTGCCCACCGCAGGGCGCAGCAAGCGTGTTGGAGGATGAGCCTTACGCGCTGACGGGGCCTCACGGGCTTGACTCCAGGCCCCAGAGGAGGCCCTCCCGTCTGCTCCTCTGGCGGATAAGGCATGGCTGGAGGCTGAGGGGGACAAGCAGGGGCCAGAGACGGGACCCCAGGCGGCAAAGGGCTGGGGAAGCCAGACTGGGTGGAACACGGGAGTGGAGGTCGGAGCAGGAGGAGGGAGCTGGGAAGAAGGGAGTCTCCAAGAGGCACCCTCAAAGGCCAGGCGTGGGCGGGGGGAGGCAGGGTCCCAGAAATGAGGCTGCTGGATCTGGTACAGCCCCCGGTTCAGACAGCGCCTTTCCCCACCAGAGATGTCACACAGCTTGAGGACAGTTATCCAGAGCCTCTTGGGAAAGGCTGACCCCACCTCTGCTGGGGGCCTGGCGTGTGACCCGGACAGGGAGAGCGACGCCACGGAAGTGTCTGATGGCTCGATTCCGGCCACTGGACGGAGAGACCCCCCAGGTCAAAGCTACACTGGTCACTGCCTGGTCACCCCGGCACCCCTCGCAATGGGCAGCAGCCACAGCAGCAGTCAGGTCAGGCCCCCCTCTCCAGCTCCAATTTGCCAGCTTCCTCCCCACAGCCACACAGGGACAAGGTTTTGAGAATCTGCTTCCCGTGTACTCTGGGCTCACCATCCCTGAGGTCACTTGCTGCATGCAAGTCCCCTCTGTGGGCCACAGCCACAATCATGGCCTCTGGAGCCAGGCTATCCATCAGTCCATCTGTCCTCCAGGGTGACAGGCCTTTGCAGATGGGGCTGGGCTTATGTAAAGTTGCCCCCATCTCCAGCAAGCTCCACCTCCAGGAATCTGTGTGTGCCCATCAGGCTCCCAGGCCCCCAGGGCAGAGACAGGGGCTGTCCCTACACACTTGGCCTCGGTGATCCCAGCCCAGCAGCGTGCAGACCCCAGGCAAGTTCCTGCACAGATGAGGGGTGCAGGCTCGGACCCCTGTTCTTCCCAGCTTCCACTCTTTGCGAGCCACACACCTAGTGGGCCAGGGCCCGCGGCATAACACAGGCCAGAGTGGGGCTCACCCACTGGCTCCAAACGAGGACACCGGAACTCCTGGGAGACATTCCCTCCCCAACAGCACAGGACATGGACAGTTGGAGCTGGTGCGGGCCTGCCCCTGGCCACCCCTTCCCAGTTTGACCTCTAGGTCACCAGTGAGACCGAGGACATGGCTGTGCAGATGTGGCTGCCACCCAGCTCCTGCTCAGGCGGGCCACATGGAGCACACACACGTGACACCCCAGCTGCACAAGGAACATGTCTGGGCCTCCTCTCGCTCTCCGTGGCACATCACACCTCTGGCCGGGCCCCCGGTCACCCTGCACTTTCATCGTCCAGCCAGAGGCCCCTCACGCCCCGACTCAAGTGTACAACAAACACAGAGAAGCCCACCCTTGCTTACTCAGCCCGCCCACCCTGGGTCCGCCCTCCCTGAGCAAATCCCCCGCACCTGCTTCTGCCTCTTCAGCTTCTGAAGCCAGTCATCTGCCCCTCCCCCTCCGTCTGCCCCTCCCCGCTCCATCCCCCCCGACTCCATCTCTTCAGCTGTCTGTCTTCTGTCAGTTCATTGTCGCATGTGTCCATCCATCCATGCCTAGACCGTCACTGCAAATGCGGCCTGCTCCTTGTGTGGTGTAAGCAGCCGCCGGGGCCTGGAGAGGCGGCGCCTGACCAGCAGGGGAGGCGGCCCGGAGCTTGGCCTTGTAAGGCAGCAGCGGGCAGGATGCAAAAAAGTAGGGGCAGCATTCCTGAGACAGAAACATGTATGGGCAGGCCCTGAGGGGCAGCATGCAATCAGTGTCCAGGTGGTTGGTACTCAGCACCTCCGAGGATTTGGTATTCAGTACTTCCCAGGGACTCAGTGCCCAGCACCTCCAAGGACTTGGTACTCAGTACTCCCAGGGACTAAGAACTCAGCACTTGAGCTTGGCAGAAACATAAAGAGCAAGAAGGGAGCTGTCAGCAAGTGAGGCTAGGGGTTGGCCGGAGAGGGATCGCGGAGGCTGCTCAGGCAGCTGGGCCACGGGGAGCCATGGCCGAGATGGGAGCAAGGACGGGCGTGCTCAGATCCTGCTCGGGGCTGGGGCCACCAAGTCCTCCCTGCTGTCTGCATCTGCATCGTCCCTTTGAAGCACTGATTCTCGAGCCTAAGCCAAACCCCGTGCCACCTCCCCACCCACCCTAGGCAGCCCTAAGTCTCTCCCCGACCCCAGCTTGGGTCTGGCAGCGGGGGAAGGGGCTGGCAGAGGAAGCCTGGGGTCAGGCTGAGGTGTGCTCATTTGCCAGCCTGAGCAGGCAGGTGCCAAAGCTGGCTCTGGAAGGCCGAGAAGCCCCTGGGCAAAGGTGGAGCAAGAGGCCGCCTGCTTGGCCCACACCTGGGAGAGCCCTGGGGAGGCCGAGTGGGAGGCTGGTTTCGCTCTCCTCCGCAGCACGGTCTCCTCCCAGAGTCACCCCGTCATTGGCCCAGGCCCCGATGACCTCCCCTGGCAGCAAGGAGAAAGGATGTCTTCCCAGGATGTTTCCCTGCCCACCTCCCTGGGGCTCCCACAGCCTCCTTCTCTGCCCCCCACCCCTCAGAATCAGAACCCCAACAGCCCCCAGCCGGCCACCCAGGGAGCAGAGGGCCCAGCTGGCCACGCTGAGCCTCCAAAACCGCACGGCCGCCCACCCTGGAGGCCAGAGCCCCCTCACTCTGCAGGGCAGAGCTGCAAGTTCTGGGGCTGGACATGCTTTCCTCTCGTAGGCCCTACACATGCACTAAATTCCTGGCCTTGGGGTCCCCAGAATCCCTGGCTGGGCACGAGGAAGGCTGCCCTCTCTTCTGCTCCAAGCCCCAGCCAGCCCAGGGGCTCTGTCTGAGTTCTGGCCACCCTCACCTCGGCCTTCAGGGCTGCAGGGAACCTCCACCGGCACTTTGCAGGTGAGGCTGGGGGGCTGGCTGGAGGGGCCCGCGGGATGGGCGTGGCCTGGCCGCAAGCATGGACCTTGCCCAGCCGGACTCACCTGCATGCTGGCCCCAGAGTCTGGCAAGGAGCTGGCGATTGTGGTGCCCGCAGACCCGAACAGAAGTGTGGCACCAAGGCAGCTGGGCGCGTCCTACCTGACTTCCGCGTGGGACTCACCCCTCCCTCCTTCCTTTCTCCAGCCTCCCTCCTCCTCCTCCTCCTCCTGGCTTATCCTTCTGCTGCTGCTCCTGGGCTGGAAGGCACACCCCTCCCAGTGTGTGGGGGGGGGGACGGGGGTTGACAGCTTCCTGAGGACCTGATCAGGCAGGGACCCGTCCCCCCACCTGAGGGCATTGCCCTCACCCGATGGGGGGCGATCCCTATAAGGTGAGTTAGACCGGCTCTCCCTCCTGGGGTACAGCAGGGTGGGGCACATGAGCACTTCCCAATACCCCAGGCTCCCTGCTCCCCTTCACTCTTCCAGGTCCCAGGACACACTTCGCCCAGGGCCCCTCCAGAGGATCCAGCCCTTGACTCCCACCCCCCAAGCCCAGCATTAGTTCCCTCAGAGGAGAAACCAGCAGGGAGGATTGAGGATGAGACAGACCCCGAGAAGAAACTCGCCCTGAGCCCCTGCTCTGTGGGCCGCATCCAGGAGAGGCGAGGAGCTTTGGGACCCTGAGGACGCGTGCTGGCCCAGGGCTGCGTGGATCCTGTGGCCCCAGGGCAGCAGCTGGGGAAGGCTCTGGGTCACCGAGAGCAGAATGCCAGCAATAGGACAGGCAGGACTTGGGGGACCAGGCTCTGAAGGCCGCCCTGAGGCTGAGGACACAGGGCAGAAGTGCGGCAGGGCAAAGCACATGGAAGCATGGAACAGTACGAGGGGGCACCTGAGGTCATGGGGGGCAGGGAGCGCCCACAGTGTCAGGGCACAGCATCACACCGCCCTGTGACCCCGTGGTCCAGGCCCAGCATTGACATACATTTGCTCTGGGATCCATGGTGTGGCCCCACCTGACTCGCCTTTCCGCTCGGAGAATTCCGTGGCAGGCTGGGACAGTGGCAGGCGTCAGGACCAAACTCTGACAGAGACGAGGGGGACCTGGCAGCACAGAGCCGGTAAGGGTCTGACGGAGCAAGCCCGGACATGCGCACTGAGACTGGAGCCACGGAAGCCCCACGGCAGCGGCCAGGCCAGGCCTAGCGGTAAGTGTCGCCCTGCCACCTTCAACCCTTGGTCTCACCACGTGGCTCAAAGTGGCTGCTAAACTTCCAGGCATCGCACCCACATTCAAGCCAGCAGGAAGAGGAAAGTGGAGGAAGGGGGCTCCACCCTTCACATGGTTGGTCACTTGACCACAACTGCCTGCAAGGTAACCTGGGAAGTATAATCACGTTTCCTAAGGAAGATTGTAGAAGGACACTAGGGTCACGCAGCAGTCTGCACAGGCCAGCGGGGCTCAAATGCCCCCATTAAAATTCAGGAGGGGCGCCTGGGTGGCTCAGTCGGTTAAGCCTCCAACTTCGGCTCAGGTCATGATCTCGCGTTCGTGGGTTCGAGCCCCGCGTCAGGCTCTGTGCTGACAGCTAGCTCAGAGCCTGGAGCCTGCTTCCGGTTCTGTGTCTCCCTCTCTCTCTGACCCTCCCCTGCTCATGCTGTCACTCTCTCTGTATCAAAAATAAATAAAACATTAAAAAAAAAAAAGTTCAGGAAACAGAGGCACGGGTTTTTGAGCACAAGTAACTCGAACTCACAGCCCACGTTGCCCACCAGCTCCTGCGCTAGGTCTCCTGGTCTCCAAGCCCGCCAGCTCAGGTCTGCGTTTACATTCGCGTCGTGTTAAAACAACTCACGGATTTCCCGATTTCCCGGACAGGCGCCGCCGCAGGTGTCTCCAGAGCCGGGCTGCCTCCGAATCTTCGCTCGGCGTTTCTGCTTTTCTTGCTGCAGAAACACTGCTTCTCGTGCCCGCCTCCCAAGGGCCCGTGGAAAGCCAAGTCACATCCAGATCCTTGCTGTTCCAGAGCTGGCACCGGTGGCCCCCTGGGGCAAAGACAGCGTCTCCAGCCCTGCTGGGGGAGCAGTGCCTGGCCCCACAGGGAGCAGCGCCCGGCTCTCAGTGAAGGATGCAAGATAAAGGCGGATCTCATCATCCGGTCCTATCTGGTACAGCCCCTTGGGAAAGGAATTCAGCAAAAAGAATCAGAAGCCTTCAAAGTGTTTATACTTTTGTCTGTTTATTTAACTTTTTATAAGCTATCTTAAGGAAAAGACCTCCCAGGGGCGCCTGGGTGGCTCAGTCGGTTGAGTGTCCAACTTCGGCTCAGGTCAGGATCTCACGGTTTGTGGGTTCGAGCCCCGCATCAGGCTCTGTGCTGACAGCTAGCTCAGAGCCTGGAGCCTGCTTTGGATTCTGTGTCTCCCTCTCTCTCTGACCCTCCCCTGCTCACGCTGTCTCTCTCTGTCTCTCAAAAATAAATAAAAAAACATTAAAAAAAATTTTTTCAATTAAACAAAATTTTTTAAAAAGGAAAAGAACCCCGAAATAATGAAAATATATATAAATATGTCCTTTGAGGCAAAAATTATAAACTACCGAGATGTCCAACAATAGGGAGATGTCCGAGAAAACCTGGCTCATGCACGTGACCAGTGGCCTTCCAGGTGTTATGAGAGTAAAGGGAAATGCCTATGTTACACAGACTGGAAACATGCACGCGTTTTGTTGCCTCAGCTGAGAGAAAATGCATTAAAATACTAAAGAGCAGATAGACTATTTATGCCCATATTTGGTTAATGATGTGAGCTGTGAACGGTGGGATTATGCTTTTCTTCCTTCAGTTTGCTTTCTTCAAATTTCCTATAACAGACACATCACTTCTTTAAACTGAATTATTACAAGGCGCCTGGGCGGCTCAGTCCGTGGGGCGTCCGACTGTTGATTCTGGCTCAGGTCGTGACCCCAGCCAGGGCCTGGGACCGAGCCCTGTGTCGGGCTCCATGCTGAGGGTGGGGCCTGCTTGGGAGTCTCTCTCTTTCTCCTCTGCTCCTCTCCCCTGCTCGCGCTCTCTCTCTCTCTCTAAAACAAACAACTAAATAAAATCACAATGACACTGAAACCTGTTACTATGAACTTCACTTCCCCAGACTCCGCCTTCCTCTTTGCCCTGGTCCTGAGTGCATCTTCTGAAAAAGCCACAGTGCAGGGGACGCGGCGGATCAGCCCCTTGCCGGCAGCGCAGCCGGCAGAGCCGATCCTGCCCTGGCCTGGGGAAAGGGCGTGGCCCACGTGGGCCGTGGACCCTGGACCCTGCCGCCTTTCCCTTCCCCCTCCAGGCCCCAGAGCACCCTGCGCACCTGTCGCCCTCCGTGAGGGCCAAAGGGCAGCCGGAGGAGGGCCGCCCATTCCCGCTCTCTCCAGGTGGCTTCAACTCCTTTTAACTGGGGGGCTGGTGGCCACGCTGTGGAGGAGGTCAGGATGACAAAGCCACCAGGAGGCCACCGGCAGGAACAAGCATGTCCTCACCTTGGGAACCTGCCCTCCCAGCCCCAGTGGCCTGCCTCGTGGCCCAAAGATACTCTGACGTCTCACTGAGAGCAGTTCCCAGAGACCCACAGCCACGTCGGAAGGCGTCGGGGCCTCCCAAGCTCTCTCTGGGCTGCTCCCAGACGCCCCCAGCCTCCGCCCGGCCCCTCTGGCTGGCGGCACCTGTCTGGGGCAGCAGCCCTCCCTGTCCTGGGGCCCCTGCCGGGAAGACCCCTCTCCCAGTCTGGGCCTCTTCTCCTGGGGTCGGCCAGACACTGGTCCTTGCCTGTCACACCAGGGCTTCAGGGGCACTTCCGTCTCCCTGATGCTCTCCTGCCTTAAATTCCCAGCAGCTCCCATTTTCTGTCTTAGGACCAGAGAGCTGTTCTTGCCTGGGCTACGGCCCCGTAGCCCCACCCCCTCCGCCAGCCCTCGGAGACCCAAGCGGCAGAGTTCTCTGCAGCCCATTCACCTTTACAGACAGGGGCTGCTCCTTTAGAAACCTGCAGACTTCTCTCCCTTCTCTGTAAGGATATTTCATGAAAGCACTTCTGGCAATATTTTCACTGTTTACCACCACGAATGTGAGCCCTTCGGGCCTCGGGGAACCTGGAGACCTGAGGCCAGAACACGCAGCCAGATCTGTGGTTCCACATGCTGTGCTCACGGGACCAGCTGCGCCTGGAAGGCTAGAATGGGCCGCCGGCACAGCCCCTGGTGCCCCGGGGCCTCCGGCAGTCACCAGTGTAGCCGAGGAAGTTCAGAGCCCGTGGACCCTTCCCCAGGCAGGGGAGTCCTGCTGACTCGGGCCGCCCGCAAGTCCCGGGCTCGGGGTAATGGACCGAGTCCTCAAAGCCGCTCCGCCGACCCCTCTGACCTTCCACCCAGCCCCCTGAGCCACAAACCGCCAGCCTCTGAGACAGCTTCCCCCCCCCCCCGGCCCCGTGCTGTGGTGGACGCTGTCAGGCCACATGTATCTGAAGGGGGGGTTGAGCGAGGCTGTAGCTGGAGTGAAGGGTCGTGGTCAAGACAGGGACCCGGTGGAGGTGAGCGCCGGCCCAGGGGCAAAGCTGCAGGCGGGCTGCTCCTTGCAGAGCAGGGCGGTCAGGGAGGGGCTCTAGGTTCCGGTGGGGAAGGAGGGGCTGAGAGTAGGGGGTCACCACCACTCTGCGCCTCAGTGTCTCGGTCTCCAGCCAAGGGGGTGTGAAAGTCACAATAGTTAGCATTCGGGGCTTTTTTAATATTTTTATTTATTTTTGAGAGAGACAGACAAAGTACAAGTGGGGAAGGATCAGAGAGAGAGGGAGACACAGAATCCTAAAGCTTAGGCTCCAGGCTCCCAGGGATCAGCACAGAGCCCAAAGCGGGGCTCAAACTCACGAACTGTGAGATCATGACCTGAGCTGAAGCTGGACGTTTAACTGACTGAGCCCCCCAGGCGCCCTTTTAAATTTACATATTCTTTTTTTAACCATTATTTTATGTTAAAATGTTACTTTTTAACATTTTTGAAAGACAGAGTGTGAGCGGGGGAAGGGAAGGGGGGGAAACAGAATCCAAAGCAGGCTCCGGTCCCCAAGCTGTCTGCACAGAGCCGGATGTGGGGCTCAAACCCATGAGCCGTGAGATCACGATGTGAACTGAAATCGGATGCTCAGCCGACTGAGCCCCCCAGACGCCCCACAGTAGTTTCCATTTGTAAAGCTTTGGGAACTCTCACTGCCATATGGCCAGAGCCTGGCGGCAATTGTTAACTGACGTGAGGTCTGCACACAGGGGAGAAGGCACCCCATGGGGGTCTGGCTCAGCCCCTGCCCAGAGTTCCACTCTGGCCCCCAGCCCTGACGGGCCCTATCCAGCTCCACCCTTGCCCAGCCCTGGGCTGTCCAGCTTCTGTGCCCTGGAAAGGCAGTGGCCCCCTCCATGTAGGAAGGGGGTGGCTCCCAGCACAGAATCCATACCCAAGAAGTTATCCCAACAGCAGAGGATAGCACTGGGAACTTGAGTGGAACAGGGCTGGGGTGAAGAGGGGCCTTGAAAATGGCTCTGAGGGGCCCTCAGGGCAGGATGAGCAGCCAGCCTTCGGGGTACTTGCTGGAAAGCAGGGGTGGGTGGGAGCTGGCCCGGGTCCAGCATTGCTTCCCTCCATAGAGCAAGTCCCAACGTGTCGGTCTGTGCAGGCCAGTGTAGTGGGAACCATGGTCCTAGTTCAGGTGAACATGACCATGCATGACTCCCTGTGGCCTTCAGGATAGAGACCGAGGGCAGCCCCAGCCATTCTCTCCAGCCTCACACTTGCACATGCACTGGCCAGTGTGGAGTGGGCCCAGGGCTGAAGAGAGGGCAGTTACCTGG
Organism: Mungos mungo; assembly: GCA_004023785.1. Classification (NCBI taxonomy): domain Eukaryota; kingdom Metazoa; phylum Chordata; class Mammalia; order Carnivora; family Herpestidae; genus Mungos; species Mungos mungo. Next base: position 16,004 of record PISW01013035.1, on the reverse strand, counting down.
CCCTGGAAGGCCTGGTAACCTTAAAAATAAAACTGTCAACTATAAGTACCAGCAAAATGAGTTTATCTGGGAATAGCAGAGAATTATAATCTGGGAAAAGAAAGCCACAGCAAAACTACAGGCAAGTCCCCAGAGCAAAGGAAGGGAGTGGTCTGTTGTAAACCCGAAGTCCACTGGAGTAGACTGGGAGCTGGGTGTGCAGGGGCCTCTCGCTGGCTGGGCTATTGCCCGTCTAAGAGGAAATCTCGCCTCCTCTTCCTGGGGTTGTAAAGTGGGATCCACCTGCAAGGTGTGTCTCTTCCTGTTGGCGCCACAGTTGACAGCGAGCGAGCGAGCACTCTGCCCGCTGGTCGCCCGCTCCAGTCTAAACAAGTGTTCCTTTATTCAGTTTCACAAGCTAGAGCGCACACCTCCGGCGGCAGCATTTCTTGGCTCGTGTCTGGCTCAGCACAGTGGTCAGGGCCTGAGACTTGGAGTCACATCACGATCAGGCCTTATGCTTAGCGGGTAGGCCTGGGAGGAGGTGCCGGGTGGATGCATCTCCATATAGATACATATAGTGAGACAGAACAAAGGAAACCTGCCGAACACCCGGTGGAGGCCAGCAGGTGGAGCCCTCACTCCCCACAGCCCTTTGCATTCCCAGGGGGGAGAAGCCTGGGCTTCACAGCCCCAGGGGAGGAAGGAGGGTCTTCTCTCCTCCCCTCCCCCAACAACCCATCACAGCCCAGCCAGAGACCATCACAGCCCAGCCAATGAGAAGCCACTACACTTCCAGCTTTTAATCCAATGGACTTCTAGTTTATAATAGCCCCTTCTAACTCCCCCACTTGGTCTGTAAAAGAGTATTTCCCCTCTCTGTTCTAGGGAACTATCCATGGTTTGGTCATAGCTTGCTTGTCCCAAATTGCAATTTTCTAGTATTCCTGAATAAACCTATTTCACTGGTAAAATAACCGGCAGGTCTATTTTTAAGGAAAACATTATCAGGTGTCAGAAGTGGGATGCAGGCCGGACCCCTCCCAGACCCCAGCGACTGAGGCTGGTGAGCAAACACACAGGTGCCAGCACCCTCAGCGCCAGCTGGGCTCACTGCTTTCTCACCGACCCTGGGGATTCAGTGTAGGTTTTCTCCTGGATCTGTGAGCTCTCCAGGCTTTATTCAGGACCTGCTTTAAGGCTTTGTCCTTTCAGAGAGTACTCTTGGCCTTTGTCTGACTCCTTTCTAGAGCCTGGCCGTTTCTACTGGGGCTGTGCTGTTCAGGAATTTTCCTCTTTGCTCCAGAGAAAAGCCTCTGGAAAACGGGATCCCAGTGATCAAAATGCTTTGAGGGCGCCTCTGAGCCCACTCTTCTGGGAGCCCAGCTCCCAGTGTTTAATAAGCACTTTGGCCCCTCCTAGTGTGCATTCTTAACTAAATGGACTGATTTAACCAAAAGCAATTTACAACTTCAATGGCCATTATGGGGAACTTCTGAGCTCCCCAAATTTACTTTTCTCACAACTGAATTGAACCGCAGTGGCTCTAAAATTGTCAAAACTGAATTGGATGCTTATTTTAACTGGTAACTTGAGGCTTCCAGACATTTTTAGAATTCAAAGTCTGCCTTTTTCAAAATACTATTTGTAAACTAACAGAGGCAGGCAAACAACCGCAAGAACTCAACATGGCTTCTGAGGCCTCTTCTCCTCCCCATCTTCTTTGTCTCCAGACAGGGGGGGCTGCCTTGTGCTCAGGCCGCGCCTCTGGCACCATTTTCCTCTCTTCTCTCCTCACTGTCCCCACCTCCCCTATACCCACCCCTCATTCTAACCCTTCTGTTGAGCTTTCCTTTCCCTCCAAACCTCCCCCACCCCTCCTCTCCTGAACCTATTAAAATGTACTCCTCTGAAGCTAACTCTGCTGGGGGTCCCAAACATCTCCAGATTGATTATATTGCCTGGATGAAAGCTGAGGTTTGAGCCATAATGAAAAAGTTTCCTAAAGAGACTGAGAACCCATAAATTTGCTGAAGAATTTAACATAGTTATTCAAACTTACTAATCTGATTCCTCAGATTTAGATCAATGGGTCCACATGCTTGATGGTGATGGTTGGGCCAAACACTGGGTGAAACCATCCTAACAGGAACATCCTGGAAGTGATTTAGAGAAACAGATGCCTGAGTTTTGGCAAGGTGCTAGAACACTCCCTGGAAATCTCCACTGAACGATTACAGTAGCTTCTCCTAAGCCTGTTGATCAGAACAAGACTCAGGCTTGCACACGAAAGCCTGATGAACCTGTTCATGACTATCACAATCTACTCCAAGGTGTCTTCATAGGCACTTCTGCATTGCTGTGGATTCTGAATCCGACTTGGTAGCATTTAACTCTACGTTTATTAAGAGGCTGAACTGGGATTGTTCCCTTTTAGTTAAAAACCAAGATCGAATGGGAAACTCTGTCCAGATCTAATGAATTTGGCAAACCGGCCCCCGGGCGCCCCAGAAGAGTCACCTAAAGGAAAGACCGCTGCCATTCTCAGTTTTCAGCGCCAGCTAGTGAAGGTCCCTCAACAAAGCCAACCCCCGCCTCCTGTTTCTACTGCTACTGCAAAGAGCCAGGGCACTGGGGAAGCTGGGGTGCTCCCATGAACCTTTCCCAGCGTCCTCCTAATTCCTACTGAGGGGGCTCCGGTCCTTCCCCTCCAGATTGGGTCAGAACCTCTCTGTGTCCTTATTGGCACTGAGACTGTTCTGGTGCCCAGCCCCGCCGCTACAATGCAGCCCCTGCCTGGATGTGCTGACACAGTCACGTAGTGGGGGGTCTCTCGTAAACCCCCAACAGGCTCCTGTCTCCGAGCCTACTTCCTTCGTCTAGGCCCCTTGAGGGATACATACCCCTTTCCTCACAGCTCCTCTGCTTCTGTTCCTCCTTTACTGGGCTGCGATTTCTTAGAAAAGCATCATGACAGAATTTGGTTCTCCCAAAAGGAGGAAATAATTCTAGAATTTGACAATAGTAATCGAAATAGGCAGCCAGGGAAAGTTAAAAGAGTCTTCAGTATCTTTTTTATGCTATGTCTCTGATGGGACCAAAGCTGAGTCTGGGGACACTGACCATTTGTCCCTATTAGGTCATCTGCCATCCTCTTCATGGGAAACATCTCCAGCTGATACTGGCAGAATGCAGTATCCGTGCACCTCCCAACAAGAATTAACGAAAGCCCTAGAAATAAGGATTCCCTTCAAGGCCTCGAGCCCATCACAGAGGCCTGCAAGGCTCGGGGCTTCATTACCTCCTGCACCAGTCCCCAGAACACCGCATTTTGAGAAAACTCAATGACTGAGGTGGGAGGTTTGTCCAGGACCTCCAAGCAATAAATAGCATTGTCATCCCTCAGCACCCAGGTGTTCAGAAACCTCACACTTACGGACATCCACTCCCCCTGAAAGGGAAGTTTTCACGGTAACCGATCTACCCGGTGCCTCTCCTGGACTCCAGCAGGCGAGTCAGCGGTTTCCGATTGCTTCACGTGGGAGGACCTGGGCAGTCACGCCCCGAGGGTGCTCAGAGCCCCCCTTACTTTGCACAAACCTTAAAAGTGGATTCCGATGACAGGAAGTTTTCTTCGGGCTCTGCTTTGTTACGGGACAGGGGTGATTTCACTCTGTCCCCCTTCTCAAACTTCTTCACAGGAAGACAGATCCACCTACTAAACCTTCTGGCCTTAAAAGAACATAGTCTCCAAAGAAAAATGCTCAGGTTCGATACTCACGGCATTCTCTCGCAAAACAAGAACTGCATTTGGATCCAGATGAAACCCCTCACAACGGCTTACTGCTGACAGATCACATTTTGACCCCATGTGACCATTTATAGGAAATTCCTGTAGCCAATGCTGATTTTTCATGGTTTACTGATGGTTCTTATTTAAAGGGTGAAAATGGTAAGTATAATGTTGGGTGTGCTAACTAACTCCTTCTGAAATCACTGAGGCAGGACCTCCACTTCGGCTACTTTGGCCCAACAGGCGGCATTATATGAGGCGGAACCCCTTATTTGAGGGGTTCCTTAGCCAAGGGTAAAACACAAACACTTGAACCTACAGGTGGCATGTTTTGGGGCAGAGTTCATGATTTTGGAATATTATGGAAACAATGACGTGTCCTTACTTCCAATGGGGATAAGATTAAAAATGGCTCCTATGTGCCATACTTTACACACACACAACAGCTTGCTGCTCCCAAGTAGACCAATAGCCCAACCTCTGGTCCAAAGGGTGCTCTTCCATATGATAACGTGGAAGAATGACCAGAGACACCCAACAATTGGTCCCAGAGGGGTAAAATAATATTGGAAATCTAGTAACTGTTGGTTGGGCGGGAAGAGAGAGCTCTGGTTGTACCAGAAATTCCAGAACTCTCACTGCTGACCACCAGACAAAGTGATAGCATTCGTGAACCAACACCGGTAGGGAAATATTAATAAGGCGCCGACCTTTCTGTCCTAACTGTCCGAAGTACGATCCACAGAATCCCATTCACACAGATGGATTTCACACAGCTTGCCCATCTCACGGACATAAACATGTTCTTGTCGTGGTTTCTATGTTTTCTCACCGGACAGTTTTCTCTTGCGGACAGGCCACTGCTTCTTCTGTGGCTAAAATTCCCTTGGAAAAGGTCATGCCTGCCTGGGAAGCCCTCTTGAGCTGCATAGGACCAGGGAGCCCACTTTACTGGCCGGCTGCTTGGCCAAGTCCGTGCTGGTCAGACGGTTTGTAGCACTGTCCCCACGCACTCCCTCCGCAATCCTCGGAGTTTGTCATTTGCACAAATAGCACTTTTAAGACTTTATTGGCACAATTTGTAGAGTCCCTCCAAATATCTTGGTCAAAAGAACTGCCATTGGTCCATCCAAACCTCAGATCCACTCCCTTGGAAACTCATGGACTCTCTCCCTTTAAGGTAGTCACAAGATGCCCAGTGCACTTGGCCCTGCCTCCCTGACCCACAGTTGATAAAAGGAGATACAGGTCAGTACTGTAAAAGCCTAATTGCTTCTCTTAAAAGTAACCATGATTCTGGGCTCCCGGGCGGCTCAGTCCATTGAACATCCAACTCTGCCTCAGGTCAGGATCTCATGGTTTGTGGGTTTCAGCCCCACATCAGGCTTTGTGCTGATAGAGCCAGGAGCTGGCTTCGGATTCTCTGTCTCCCTCCTCTGTGCCCCTCCCCACCTAGCTTTCTCTCTCTCTCTCTCTCTCTCTCAAAAATAAATACACATTAAAAAAAATAGCCGTGCTTTCGTAGAGCAGTCTTTTTCACAGTGTGCTCCTGGGAGACCATGCCCCGAAGCATCACATCTTGCAATCTGGAGATTTCATTTAGGGGCAAAAGGCACGTCCAGAATGGCTCTCTTCAACCTCCCTGGAAAGGCCCTTCTCAGAAACTTTGAACCGAACCTCACGCTGCCAAACTCCAGGGAGTAAACTCTTGGACTCACATGACGCATCTGAAGACAGCACCAAACCCCGACGGGCCCTGCACAGCACCTGGTGTCCTGAAAGTAAAGCCTTCCCAGAACCGAGGCGGCTGACATCTGATGAGACGCTGTCTCAAGATGTCCAGACAGGCTGAGCACCTTTTCCTCACTGCGGCTGCTTCTCCCTTTCATGGAAAGACAATGCCCTTGTTTGCATTTCCCAAACCCTTGAGAAAAGAAAACTATTCTGATTACGGCCTTTTGCAAAACAGCCTCATCATGAGCCTGTGACAAATTCATCTTTTCAGCTGTTTTTTCTGAAGAGTTAGAAGGTTCAGGATTCACTAGTCTTTCCTTCATCTGAACTAGCATCTGGCTCTGGATTCCTATCTAGATTCAAGGGCTCTGAATGTGCAACCTTACAGGCTGTCCAATTAACATTTGTTTCCAAACAGTTCTTTTGAGATAACAACATAGTTTTAATACATCTTTGAGGTTTTCCTATTGCAAAAAGTTCATCAGGCATTGCCTCATGTTTATACCTGCACTCTGTCTCCCCAGATGCCCCAGATTCTGTGAGCTCTCACGCTGTTCACCCTTCTGCTTCTGTGGCTGCTTCAAGTGGGGACTTCCAGGAGGCATGTGTGACTCCAGGTTTGCTTTTGTGGGGAGAACTCTTCTCCCCTAAGTCAGAACAAGTGCCAACAAATATCTTAGTGGGCTACTTTCAGACCTAGGGGCCTAGTTTAGAACCATCACACAATTTGGGATTGTAGTGTTACTTCTTCTGTTTTGTGTGATTAAATTCTGCATTTTGTTGCCTGTCAAACTTTCATAAATATCATTTACCCAATCCGTGATCTCCAATGCTTATGATCTTGATAAACATGCACTAGAGATTGGAAGCACCTGGGATTCCTTCCTCCTGACCTTCCTTGTTGCTGTGTGGCCTTAAGTGGTTTCCAACTGCTGTGCACTTTCCCTTGATCCGGGAACATGACAATCAGAAAAGGTCCTCCCTGGTACCCAGAGACAAAAGCATTAAATATGGAAAACCTGACTCTTGATCGGGATGCTTTCAAAGAATGATCCTGATCAAAAGGAGATATGTGAAAATTAATAAAAAGAAATCACACTTAGAATGGAGTCAGGAGGGTGGGAACCTGGGTGGCTCAGTCAGTTGACCGTCTGATTTCCACTCAGGTAATGATCTCGAGGTTGAGCCCAACATAGGGCTCACTGATGTCAGCCTCTCAGCGCAGAGCCTGCTTCCCACCCTCTGTCCCCTCTCTCTGCACCGCCTGGGCTTGCACTCACCTCAAAATAAATAAATATACCATTTTTTTTTAATGGGAGTCAGGAGGCCAGCAGGGGGAGCGCTCACGCCCAGCGCTAGTTGTCAGCAGAGCCGACAGGAAGGTAGAAACACCTTGCAGGTGGAGGCTACTTCACAACCCCAGCAAGAGGAAGCAAGATTTTCTCTTCCTGGGGCAACAGCTCAGCCAATGAGAAGCCACTATATTTCCAACTTCCAGTTTACTCCAATGGACTTTTAGTTTATAACAGCTCCTCCCCCAACTCCTCCCCTCCCTTCTGGTCCCAAGGCTTGCCTACGGTTTTCCGGTTTTCCGGTAGCTAGTTGTCCTAGGTTGCAGTGTATTCCAGAATAAACCCATTTTGCTTGCTAAAGTAATTGACAGTTTTATTTTTAGGATTCACAACGTATATACATACATATACATTAAACACAGTTTTGAGGTGTAATGCGGATACCCTACAAATCAGCCATTCGGAGTGTACGGTAGTTCAGTAGATTTTAGTGTATTCATAGATGTGTGCAACCATCACCGCAGTCAATTTTAGAATTGACCAAATTCTAACATTTTCATGGCCCTGAAAGGAAACCCAGTACTTTAGCAATCACTTCCCCCAGCTCCGTTCCCTTTCCCACCCAGCCTGTGGTGACCATTAATCTTTCTGTCTCCATGAATTTGCCTAATCTGGACATTTCGTGTAAATGGATCGTATACTATGTAATCTTTTGTGACTGGCTTCTTTCACTGAGCATAATGCCTTCCAGGTTCACCTTATTCCTCTTTTAGCCAAGTGACTTCCCGTTGTACGGATAGCCCACACTGAGCAGCCATTCACCAGTTCCGGGACCCAGGCCCACACTACTATCCTTGGGCACACACCCAGGGTCACCTGGTAACTCCGTGGTAAGCTCCAAAGGAGCTGCCACTGTTCTTCAAAGCAAAGAGCCTCGGGGCTAAATTTTTTTGCGGGCGCCCGCACTGTATGAACAGTTTGAGCCAACCCAAACCAGCAAGTCCACCGCGGAGACCCGTGAAAGAACCACTGGCCTGCCCGCGGACCCTGCGGGCTAGAGCCCCAAGCGGCTGGCGGCGGCACCTGGTCCCTCGCACTTCGGGTCGAGGATGGGGAGGCACCCCAAAGGCACGCGGGTGCGACCACGCGGCGAGAAGACGCTTCAGGGGAGCGCGGGCGAGGCTGCGGCGCGGCCAGGACCGGCGTTCCGAAGGGGCGAAGGGGTCGAGGGGCTCGGGTCCCGCTGCCGGGGCAGGAGGGTCTCACGTTGCCCCTAAGCGCCGGTACGCGGGGAGACGCCAGAGTACCCGGGTTCCGGTCTCCTAGCAACCAGGCGGCATCCTTCCCAGCAAGCTCTGCTTCTGACCCGCGGCGTCGGAGACTACGAGACCCAGCGTGCCCCGCGGCCCGGCCGTAGGGACTACAAGTCCCACAATGCACCGTCCACCCTTTCTTAGCCGCCCCCAGCCCCTGCTCTCCCCAGACCCCGCCGTGGGAGCGCCGCGACCCCTTCCCGGCTCTCCTCGCGCCGTGCGCAGCGCGCCCTCGCGGTGACCCGCTGTGCGTGGGGTCAAGGCGCGGGGCGGAGCAGCTGGGCGGGCGCCATGCGGAGGGGTGAGCGCAGAGGCGCCGGGGGACCGCGGCCGGGGTCCCCGGTGCCGTCTGGCAAGGCCTCGCTGGAGGAGCCGCCCGACGGCGCGCCTGCTGGCCGAGCAAGCGGGCAGGACGCGGGCCGACGCAGCACGGAGTCCGAGGTCTACGACGACGGCACCAACACCTTTTTCTGGTGAGGGGCGGCGGTCGGCGGGGGAGGGGCGCGGGGGCCGCGAGGGTGGTGGGCTCGTCGTGCTGGGGTCGGGGGGGCGCCCGTGACACCGCAGGACGGCCCGCGCCCCGCCCAGCCGGGGCCGGTCCCTGCCGGCGGTCCCGCTCCGCACCTCTGCCCCCTGCCCCCTATCCCGGGAGGACTAGGTCCCAGAGTCGCGTCGGAAAGGCCTTTCTGGTCCAAAATTCACATGTGTCCGCTGTCATGTTCTCTCTTTTCTTATTTCTTCGCAGCGCTTGCGTCGTACGGAATCGGCTCCTCCCCCCAGCAAGTAGCATTAGCACGAGCACTTCCCCACGTGCCAGGAGTTGAGCGATGTTTGTCACGTAAAGGTTCTGTCTCCTTTCATGTGCTTCTCGCGGAGCCTGCTCTTCGACCCTCGCACCGCTCTGTGCGAGCCGGGCCCCGGGGTCAGGCCGCCCCCAGTCTGCCTTAATGGGTGTCAGGGAGGGAGAGGCCCCCAGGAGCATTCTTGCCCCCACCCCGGTCTGTGTTGGAAGAGTTCACGCTCTTGCTTTATGCTGAACTTGGCACTTCTTACATGAGGTCCCAGGCGTGGCTCCTGTGCCACACGGCTCTGTGACCTTGAGCTAACCCTTCACTTTTCCGGGCTTCTCTCTAAGAGAGAAGAACCCCGCATCCTAGACAGCATGCCTCTTGAGGGCTGGCGTTTGGTTTTTCTTTGCTGGGTGCTCAGTTTTGCATCTGAGACCTGTCGTAGGCCCTGGGGGACACAGGTGAGGTGGGTGTGGCAGCCGCTGCAAAGGGAGTGCCACGTGGAAGCGGCCTTCCAGAGAACCAAATCATGGTCTTGTCCCAGACGATCTGATCAGGGAAGGCGGAGAGCCAGACGGGAGTTAACTGGACGTTTCGGGGGAAGGCGCCTCTGCATGGGTAGAACCCATAGCGGAAGTGTGTGCGGGGACTCAGGAGAGGTGCAGGGCAGTGGTGGGTGTTCACACCTGGACCAAGTCGGTGTCTTCCCTGTGGCCGCTGAGTGGGAGCGGGAGCGGGAGGGGGCTAGCATGCCTCATCGAGGGCGTCGTGGCCCCTGAGCTGGTGACTGGAGCCCTCTCGACCTGCTGGGCCTGCCGCGCGCAGACCCGGCCTCTCCCCCCGCTGACTCTGTCCGCCCGCCCCTCCTGGAGCTGCAGGAGGAAGGGGATCATCCTAGAGCGCGGCCCTGTCCTTTGTTTCCTGCTCATGCATGTATTTGGGGGCCCCAGGGGGCTGCCCTTTGCCATTCTAGGGATCGCAGCAGAGAACCAAACAAGCTTAGATTCTGGCATAAGCCCGGAGCCTCAGAAGCACGAAATACACTGGCTGAAGGGACGCACCGGCGTCACCCAGTGCGGTGGAAGGCAGTTGCTGACCACAGCCCTGGGGTCCCACCCACAGAGGTGCTCGGGCATCCGAGTGTCCGACACACAGATGCCTGCCGTAGCCTGAGTTTACCTGAGGAGGGCTGGGGGGCCTCCCGCCACACGTGTGAAGGGGCGCTGTGCCCTGGCACCGGCCGGCGATGCGCTCTGTGTCTGTGCGGGTTCTTGCTGCATCCCAGGCCTCCCCCTCGACCTGTGATGGGGAAGGAGCTTCACGTTTCTTCTGGGCTGGTAACCAGGTGCCTGCTTGGTGAGGATTACTTCATCCTTGTAGAACTAAGCCGCTCGTCACCTTTTTAGACCCTCTTCACTGACTTGCTGTGTTAGGGTTTCAAAAACTTATATTTTGTGGTTTAGAGAATTTTAAGAGTGAATATGACAAAAAAACTTGTAAAAATACTACAATTATGTGTTTGTGGGAATGATTTTATGTTCCAGAATGACTTAAAGGAACTTTGCAGTATTCAAAACCTTGCTTTCAGGGTTTTCTCCAAAGATGCCCAGTGATGGTGGTTGTGCTGGGCCATGTAGGAGGACTCTCGAGCGTCCTTGTCATCACTTGCTGCCCAGGGGCTCTGTAAGTAGGGTTCAGGGTTCGCCTTCGCCTTGGACTTGAGGCTGGGCTCCCAGAAATGGGGCCCAAGGGAGCGGGCGTGAGGGCTGCCCCCTGGGGTCTGTGGTGGGAAGAACACCGCTTCTTCTCCCGGTGGTGGTGGGTGGTGTCCGGTGCAGAACACCCCAGGGGAACGTGGGACCACGGACTTAGAGGAATGGCACAAAGGCATGTTACCTCTCATGTTCTGAAGATCGCTGGGGAGACGCTGGGAGACTTGATGTCTCGGAGACGTGCTGCTGAGCGTTGCCACCTGCAGATGGAAGACGGGTGAATTGCCAGCAGACTAGCTCACTTCCTAACCAGCTCCTGAAGCAGGGAGGGGAGGGACAGTTGTGACGTTGTGGGAGCGCTTGCTAAATGCTTGTGTCTCACGACGCCGGGCCGGGGTGAGCACTCTGTCCTCCGCGGCACCCTACGGCAGCGGCACGAGGGTGGTCTCGGAGCCCCCAGGTTCTGGAAGATGCCTTTCTCAGTCATTGTGGGGTAGGGGTTGCCAGCTCTGCCCAGGTCCGGGAAGCTGGACGCTACAGCTGGCGCCTTTTTCGGTCGTGTCGATCGGCAGCCGGGGAGGGTCAGTGTCACGGCTGCACGCACCTCTGGCAGGCCTGGGGCAGGCCCTCTGGTCTTGGCCTGTCCCGGCCGAGGCTGCCTTGTGCTCTCAGTGTGCCAGCCACACCTTCATGTTCTCTCTGAGTGGTTTGGCGGGCTTGCCTTCCTGCCCACTTGGCACAGTGAATGTGGCCATCTCGCAAGAGGGACTGGCAGCTGGGTATTTTCCACTCAACATGGCAGGGAGCCAGCTGTCCCCACGCCCTCTCCCTTGCTCGGTGACTGGAAAGTCACAGGATTTACGGCCGCTTAGCCACTAAACCGGAGGATGTCTGGTCTTCCCAGCACTGGGGAGGCTGGGCCAGGAGGCGTCTGGGAGGGGCAGGAGGGCCGCCCGAGCGTTCCGCACACGTGGACACGGCGCTCTGAAAGACGAAGAAAGCTGCTCGAGACCACAGGTCTCCCGAGTGGCAAAGCAGAGCATACAAATGCGTGTTTTCCCACTGTGCCCCAGTGCCTCTCCAAGGAAAAAGTCAAAGCAGGAAACGGAGACTTGACGGTGCAAAACGGGAGGAAAGCACAGGCTGTGGGTTGAGTGCGGTCCGGACGAGTTCTCGGCCTCCTGGGTCCTGCGTGCTGACCTGGGAGTCCCTTTCGTCGCTGCGGGCGGCCTGCTGACACTGCTCTGTCGGGATGGAGTCCTGACCATGCAGCCCCTGCGTCGTCTGACTAATAGTCTGCACCTGCACTTCTGCCTTCACACCGTTTCTGCACCGAAGCGCCCCTGCGTCTGTGGGTTTGGGTTTTGTGTCTAGAGTCCCCACCCGCGTTGCAGACGGCAAGGTCTCGTTCCTGGGAGAGCCGAGTGATGGCCGCGCGCCGCGTCTCCTGCGTCCGCCGGCGGGCACCTGGGCTGCCCCGTCTCGGTGGTTGTGAGTGACGCAGAGGTTACGTGGGGGTGCGGGTGCCTTTCAGCACGCGGGCTTGTTCCCTTCCTGTACCAGTGGTGGGATGACTGAATCTTGGGTAATTTTATTTGCGTTTCTTGAGGAGCACCCTTAGGGTTTGCACAGTGCTGGCACCAGCTTCCGCTCCCGCACGGCGCACGAGGGCTCCCCTCTCTTCGTATCCTCGTCAGCGCTGGTGACTTCTTGTCTTTTTGACACGAGTCATTCTGACAGGAGTGAGGTGACGTCTCACTATGGTTTCGGTTTGCATTTCCCCGATGATGAGTGATATCGGGCACCTTCTCATGTGTCTTTTGGCCATCTGTGTCTTTGGAAAATAGGTCCTTGGGGCGCCTGGGTGGCTCAGTCCGTTAAGCGTCCGGCTTCAGCTCAGGTCATGATCCCACGGTTTGTGGGTTTGAGCCCCGCGTCGGGCTCTGTGCTGACAGCTAGCTCAGAGCCTGGAGCCTGATTGAGATTCTGTGCCTCCCTCTCTCTCTGACCTTCCCCTGCTCGCGCTGTCTCTCTGTCTCTCAGAAATAAATTTTAAAAAATTAAAAAAACATTTTTTTAATAAATAAAAGAAAATGGGTCCTCTGTCCCTATTTAATCAGATTGTATTTTGGCTGTTGAATTGTGTGAATTCTTCATATATTTTGGATATTAGCTCCTTGTCAGATATGTGACTTGCAAATTCTTTCTCCCTTTCAGTAGATTGCCTTTTCTTTGCTGTACAGGAGTGAGCCTTCTTAAAGATGGATTTCGTCATAATTTAATAAAAAAAATTTTACTTTCTAGTAGCACTTGATTTTAGCAGTTCTGAAGTCTCTTACGCTGTGAGGCGACGGTGCTCTGTGCTCTTCCTCTGGGTCCTGGGCTTTCTGCCTCCTTCCTGCCTCGGATGGGACAGAGGAACGCCTACTTACTCCTTATTCCTGCTTCCACACGGCTGGGGGCGCCTGACCGAGGGACAGTGTGAACATTTATCTCAAGGGACGGAAAGTTGTTTTTAGTTTTCAGGTAATCCTTGTGTTTTTACAAGGATGGAGAGATCTCTGAGCAGAGCTTCCTGGGCTCCTCAGGGAACGTGTCTTAGCCCAGAGAGACAACGGGAAGATGATCATGTTAGTGGAAAGTAACATGAAAGAAACAAGATGGTTGAAGTAATTTTTTTAAGACCTGGGACAAAAGCTTCTGTGCCGCAGAGATGCGGTCCTGGTGCCTGTGCATGGGGGGGTGTGGGGGTGCCTGAGGGACCGCAGGGGTGGCCCGCGCACAGCACCTTGGGGTCTTGGTGTCCCTGAAGCTGCGTGGCCAGGCCCTGGCCACAGCCCACCAGCCAGGTGATCCCTTTGCCCTCTGGTCTCTTCCAGAACACGCGGTTGCCTCTCCTCAAGCTGACCAGCTTGTTTTTCCTTCTGTGTCTGATGTCAGTTTGTGGGCAGTCAGTCTGATTTACTCTCCTCCTCTCTGAGGCTGGGGCTCCTCCCCGTCCATTTTCTCATAGACACTTGCCCTGCTGAGAGCCCTCTGGGCCAGGTGGCCATGCAGGTGGCTCCCAGCAGGTGCTCCTTGTGCACCCCGCACACTGGCCTGCGGTGAGTGCTTTGCCCGGCTCTGGAGGCCTGGAGCCCCTTGGACCTGTCGCTGGTGGGGAAACACTGGTCACTTCAGAAACGTGCACCCTTTAGAGAAACCCATTGAGAGCTCCTGGGGACGGGAGTTGGGGCTCCTTACCTGTGCTGGTCTCTGGCTGGTGCCCTCTCCAAGGTGCGCAGGACGGGCGTTCTGCTCCGCGTCCTGTACACCGCTCGGGCTTCCCCGGGCACACTTCCCTGGGTCCTGATCTTGCACCAAGAATGGTCGGTTCATGACAGTTTGTTGTAAGTCACCGTCCAGTAAATCTCTAGGTTTGGTGCACATGACTTTCTGGAATCGTGGCTCGGAACGGGACCTCACTCTGGCCTGGTCTCCGTCGCCGTAGTTCGGCCTTTGGAGAAGGCCACATAAACAGTGTCACATGGCGCGTGCGTCCTGGAGACGGGCCTCTCCGCGGCGCCCGAGACGTCCTGTCTTGCGCAAGCAGTGGTCCCGGTCCCGTCGTCTGGTTGTTTCAGGCAGCATTCAGTCAGTCAGTGATGCGTTTGCAGTGGGGTCTGCCGTTTTCTGGTCTCTGCTTCTGCCCCTTCCCTCTCCTCCTCGGGTGGGTCCTGGGCACCATCCAGCCCCTGTGTGGGGGTGGGGTACGTCTCTGCTGTCGCTCCCAGGAGGCAGCGAGTCCACTTCCTGGTCTCGGCGTCCGGGCTCTGCCCCATCAGGTCCGTTTTGATCCATGCAGCGTCTTCTCCGGCCGTGGGGGCCCCGTCATGGTGGCCCAGTGGCCGTTGGCAGCAGGTAGACACGTTTTGAGGGGCTGGTGCGGAGAGCAGGCTGCTTGACCGGCCGTGGCGCCGGGGCCTCTCTTCCTTCAGCCGTCCCCTTGGAGCAGCCCGCTTCTCTCCTCCTCTTTCCTGCCCCGAGAGTGCCCAGTCCGTCCCCGAAGGACTTTTCTGCTGGGAGGTGTCTTCATTTAGAGATCAGGACACTGAGGCTTGGAGGGGTCATTCTCTCCCAGAACTCACTGTTCCTCTGGATTTGGGATCTGGGTCTGCGACTGCAATGTCATTAAGATGCAGAGAGCCACGTAGTGTCCGTCGGGGAGGCGTCTGCCACCTGCCCCGCGACCCCAGGACCTGCCTGGGCGGGCCCTGCGTCCGCCGGCTGGTGGAAGGGGCTGGGGCCCACCCCTCTGCTGCCGACACGCACCGCCTCTCTTTGGGCCCGGGGGTCCCTTTCTCTCTCCTCCTCATTTCTCGGGCTGTCCTTTTGAATCTCTCAGATGTGGTCATGTCACAATTGTGAGGCTGGTCCTCTCTCGCTCCGTGAAAGCCGCCACGTTCACCCGCTGCCCTGTCTTTTCACCCTGGACGCCAGCAGGGGCCCACGCTCTTTGGGCAGCCGCCGGCGGGGGTCCCAGGCAGAGGGACGCGGGGCCCTGACGCGCTGTGTGTGTTTGGGTTTCAGGCGGGCCCACACCCTCACTGTGCTCTTCATCCTCACCTGCGTGCTGGGCTACGTGACGCTGCTGGAGGAGACGCCTCGCGACACGGCCTATAACACCAAGAGGTGAGCGACCCCCGGCCCGGGACGGGGGGGGGATGGGGGGGTTCCTGCTCTCCGCGGGCGGTGTCCCCTCGAAGGCTGGCCGGGCCCCCGCTGTCCCCTCCCAGGCGGCCTCTCGGAGCTCCGCGGTGTGTCTGCCCCTCGTCCACCTGTCTCAGGACGTCGGCGGGTGCCGTCCCGCGGGGGGCCTGCGGCTCGTGAGGGACTCGCACGCGTAACAGCCCAGAATGTGCTGCAGCAGCCCCAGGGATGGAGCCCGGAGGGGGGTTCTCGTCACTAGTTGTGGGAGGGTCACCCCGTTCCAGCAGCAGTGCCCTGGATGCTGCCCGAGTGTCCTGCAGCAGCTCAGTCCTGCAGGACCGTCCTCCTGCCCCTGTGGGAGCAGGTCACATGGCCCGGTTGTGACCTGTGCTTCTGACCAAGTGGCTGTAAATCAGAGGTTTCCATGACCTCCTCCTTTTTTCTGTGAATTCGCTAGCCTGGCTCATAGAACTCGGGGAAACCTGTTACTAGATCAGCGGTTGGGATGAGTCGGGGACAGCCGGGTGGGCAAGAGGCCCCGGGCGAGGGCTGAAGGAACGGCTTGGAGCGTCCACGCTCGCCCCTCTGCCCCGACCTCCACACGTCCCCGAGCCAGGAGCTCTCAAAACTGTGCTTTGGGCTTTACGGAGGAGGACGGACTGTCTCGTTGCCTTTGGCGATTGAAGTCAACCTTCAGCCCCTCT
>PISW01013034.1:0-28561 GCA_004023785.1 Mungos mungo | reverse complement strand
ATGGACGTTTATTTTCTGGTCTCCTCTCTTTATTAGGCTTCATGGGTGAACTGTCTAATTTGGTGAGACAAATGCTCTCACGTTCAGTGCATTTAAATGCAACTCTGTTCAGATACTGTTTCCTTTGATCCTTTGACTGGAGAGACATTTGGCTGAATTCAACTTCATTGTTTACACTGTTTAAACTTTTGTCTAATCTAGTTTTATCAACTAACATTTTATCAAGTTGCTTTCCACCAACTATTCCTTTTGCATTCCTTGAAGTACATATTTTAGACTCCTCAGAATGGTGAAATTTGAGGTTTTTACCATGGCTTGAACAAATATTTAATGATTCTTTAGAAGCCTGTACACTATTGTGTCTCTCATTTGATTTCCCACAACTGCCTACTTGCATGGAAAGTTTACTGGACTTCATGTACTGAGAATCACACGTTACATTTCTCACACAGCTTTTCTTTGATGTGTTGCTACCCGTTGCTTCTTTGTGCTTCTGCCTTTGTAAATACTCCTTTGATGTCAGAACTCTACTGATTTTGGATGAAGTATCTTTAGGGCCCGAGGACTTAGCATTTGATAGTGTCTTTTCTTTAACCCTGGCTCTTTCATTTGCGACTAACAAAAAATTACACAACTTAAATGTACTATCTCCCGCATTTTTAGCATGTTCTCGTTTATCATGTTTCTTCCTCTTTATCTTTGAATCAAGTATGCCACCATCATCTAACTTCCTTTTTTCCAAAACTTTTTGTCTCAAGTCACCGGCTTTCAATTTTCTTTTCTCTGATGATGTGGACTGTACCAAAGAACCATTCTTCATACACATATCTTTATTTTTATTTGTTAAAAAACCCACCTTTGGTTTTAGTGGACGTAAGTTTTGTGCCATGAGCTTCTGGTGCAGGCTCTCTTGAGAAAATTTTGTCATTTTATTACTGCTCTGAAAAGTTATCTCATGAAACTTCAGTTTTCCTTTCCTTTTGTGACTTTGCAAGGACTCGAGTTTTTTATCACCTTTAGATAAAAACTGACCTGATAATTCTTGTTCTGTCCTCAGTGACTGATGATGTGTTGTCTTGGGCTTATCATTTGTATCTTTGCTTTCTTCTATTTCGGGTAAATGATTTTTTGTATCTGGAAAAGTCAAAGGAATCTTCGGATTGTCATTTAGGGGACTATCACATCCAACACGGACATTTCCATCAGTTTTCTCTCCTTGCTCACAACTATCGATCTCTAAAGGAGAACATTTCTCTTTCCCTTCTTTTTCCTCTGAAGTTGAGTTCTTGATGGAATTACATTGGCACTGGGGTACTCCTTCATAAACCATAGAGAGCCATCCCAATGCACAGCAACGGACATCGTCTTTCTCTGAATCCATTACAGGATCATGACTCTTTCCATCTGTATCTGCTTGTGGGTCACACTGGTCCCCCTCTTTGTTTACAGGCGCTTCTTTCTGATGTTCTATCAACTTGTCTGCCTCACAGAGTTGATCTTCATGTTCAGGAAATAATTCTCTCATTTGCTCTGAGTTTAATATTGTAATTTGTATTTCGTCTGTTGAGTCTTTGGAGTCACAACCAGTTTTATCACAAGTTTGATCTTTTGAGATTTGGTTTATTACTTGTTGGGCCACAGAACCTTCATGTGTGTTCACAGCTTCAATACCATAAGGAAATTCTTTTAAGAGTTCTGACAGCTGATCGTGTAGGTATAAGATGGATGTCTTATCATCAAGAATCTCGTTTCTTGTAGGATCTTGGGCAGTGTAATTGCAGGCTGCATAAACTTCCTGAGGACAACTGTCCTGTTGGATAGGTGCTGATGAACACATATCATTAGCTGTATTTTCTTTTTTAAAGATATGTTCCAAATTGCTTTCTGCTAAAATTCCACTATTTGCTTCAACATACTTCAAAGATGATTCTGGAGGTTCCAGTGATTCTGCCCGGTCAGTTATTTTATGTGAAACATCTGTACACTTTAAAAAATCATCATGGTTTTCACAAAAGTCTTTATTTTCAGTGACATTGTCTATATGTTCTTTTTGTTGTCCACTACTAATCACCTGTTGCTTAGGTAGAGAAGATTTCTGTGGCTCAACCCATTTCAAAGGTGGCAAGTTGAACATCTTTGCTATTTGGGAATTATATGATGTATCACCTTCAACAAGAGAACAAATATTGTCAATATGTAACATATCACTAGCAATATCACTTTTCCTTGGTTTGTATGAAGCTTGCTGTTCACTGACAGAGTAGTGGGTATCTGGTTCTGATTTAATAGGCTTCCCTTGATTGTTAGGTGTGTCTTCTGAAATAATTGACTTATTTTGCCCTTCCTTCTGAATTGGTGAGAACACCTTGGTGTCTGTTGTAGTACCTGCTACTGGTTCATCAACATTAGCTTTCAAAGTAGCAGTAATACTTGTATTTTCTGCCAACTGATTCTGTAAGCTACAAACACTGCCTTCTTTAATAACTGGATACACTGTTTCAGATAAAGCTTCAGCTGTTATTTCTTTGACAGGCAACGTTTTGACATCTGAAAGAATTAATGGTGACACTACAGCAACCTGAAGTTCTGTTCCCTTTGTATTAGTTGTGCCTGAAGACTCACAATTCTGTACTACCGTTGACAAAGTTGTTTCTTGTGAACTGTTTACCACCTTATTCTGAGAATTTCCTACAAGTGGAAATGGCCTCTTATCACAGGTTTCCACAGGCTTTGAAACTCCTACTGGGGTTCTGTTTTTTGACTCAATATACTGTTTTTCTTCTTTAAGTTCTGAAGGTTGCTTTTTCCACAGAGAAAGGCATGTTGCTAGCAATTCCATGGAAAAGAGACTGTCACTTTTAGAGGATTTTTGCTCAGGGCAAAAAGAGTTGTCCACAATCTTAGTGTTTGTGTTACAAAGACTTGGAGCATCCATGGTTTTCAAATTCAGCTGGTTATCAGTCATTTGGGGATTTGGACTAACTTCACTACTATGTAGTTTAGAACCCTGAATAATTTCACTAGCATTTTTAACCAATTTGTCCTGAGGTTCATCTCTACACGTAAGTAAACTGAGAATTAGCGTATTTTTATTTGGATATTTTGAAACATACTCCTCAAAGGATGTAGACTGAGGAACAGAAGCTGTTTCAGAATTTGTTGGCACATTTAGCTCAACAATGACATTTTCTGATGAAATCTGGGTGTGATTTAAGGTTGCCTGGGCAGGCTCAACAGTTGATGCCTTTAAAGAGGTCCTAACTTTCAAATCATGTAACTGGTCTGGCACTGGAAATTTTTCTGAACGGACAGAATTTCGTAAAACAGAATTCACTTGGTTAAAATTTCCACAATTGGTGTCCTGAATGCTAGAGTCCATTGTAGTCTGTGCTGTATTTGTTTCTTTTGGAGATTCCATTACTGTTGGTTTATTCTCCGGGGTCACTAGGGTTACCTGTGATTCAGGCTGGAATTGGGCAGTTTGTTTCAGAGACAATTCTGAATTTTGAGCTAATTCACTAAGAGAGGTATCAGTTGTTTTAATACAACCTACTGCCATCAAAAGATTTTTACTAATCTTGACTTTCCTTGCAAGTTCCAAAAACTTCTTTTTTATTTCTGCTAATCTTTTAATATCCCTCATTAACTTTTCTTCTGTGACACTTGTGTCCAGTACTTGATTTGAAGTTAGATCACAAGAGTCTGTTCTCTCTTGACTATTCTGAGCAAGAGTCTGAACAGCATCCACAGAGGATCTAACAGGTTCATTGAAAGGCTGAATGACATTGGTGTTTACTTTCAAGTTACAGGAATTTCCAACTGTGCTGACATTTTCATTGAGGTTTTGGCAATGCTGTTGAAAGCTTCTAGAAACGTCTTTCCTCATTTCAGGTACGTGCATTTCTGGACTCTGAGGAACTTCCAGAGAAGCCTGTTTAATAACATGCTGAGTACTGGGCAAAGGCTGGCTTGCGTATCTACAGTCATAAGGAGGAGGAGGAGGTCTTCTGTCAGTTTGAGGAACTACATATTGGTAAGACTGTACAGTTGCAGTCTGCTTTGACTGTAAAATCTGTGGAGGATCTGGAGGGTGACTATTTTTAATTTGCAGTGATGTGAATGGCATAAAGTTTTGTTTCTGAAGGGTAGGATCTTGTGAAACACTTCGTGATGTGTAACTGTATTGCTTTGGAAGTGCTCTATAATCTGGATGAGTCAGTCCACTGGATGTATACTGTTGGGCCCAGTCAACCTGCTGTTCTAATACAGATGGGTTAACTCTTGGGGTCCACTGATAAGTTATAGGAACTCTTGAAGAATTAGAGGGGATCCTTTGTAGTTGTACAGAACAGGTATCTGATGTTACAAATTGATTCTGTAGTGCATGTATATTAGGTATATTAGTTCCAAAACTATTCTGATGAGAAACAGTTGCCCCTGTATGAGAGAGCACAGAATTCTTCATTGGTGAGTTCAACCATACATTTTGTGTAATTCCTGAAGACATCTGCAAGTTGTGATTTAGTTGTTTGGATCCTTTAACATTTGCATATGTGATTCTTTCTACTGACGTTTGTGAGGCCACAACTCTCCCATTATGTATATCAGAAATAGGGATTTGCTGAGGAGCTGTATAATTTCTCCTGTTTAGCAGTGGCTGTGAAACTGGATCTGAATTTCTAAGAAACCTACATGCTCCTTGGTTACTTCCAGGATAATTTAAAGAACTTTGAGATGTTGTGTTAAATGTATTTATAAAAGCCTGCTCCAAAAATGATGACTGCTTTTTAGGATAAAGTGGTCGTAGGGTGACATTCTCTGGTTTTGCATTCCAATTCATTATTGATTTGATGCAGTAGCAGTATATCAAAAGTCAGTTGTTTTGAATGTCAGGAATCTGTAGGAAATAAAGATGTTGAATTAAAATTTGCTTTGTCTACATAAAAATTCAAGAAAATTAGTTTGCCTTAACACCAATGCTACATCTATCATAAATCCAGAAACCTCTGACCAGTCAAAACTTCATCTTTAATTTGGGAAAGAGAAACAAAGAAAAGAGCAAAGGAGGAGGTAACAATAAATACGGCAAATTATCAATAAAATTTATGGGGTTTTTTACAGGAATTCATTCTACATAATATAGTATTTTGCTTGTTCCATTTAGTGGCAATTACTTTTATCTTAACAGGTTCTTTTATTCTAAGTAACCCAGGCTTACTGAAACAGAACAAACAAACTTCAAACACATGCCAAAAAGTCATTGTTTATCACCACTGTCTAATTCCCTAGAGGTATCTATTCTTACCTCCACTTTCAGAAAATTTTATAGGTAAAAAACAAATACATTAAGAAAATCTCATCTTTTTGACTCATTTTCATTACTATACCTAGGATACCTCATCATTTCACTACAGATATATTAACCTCATTCTCTGCATAACATACACTTTGTTATTCAACCAGTCCTCTATTGGCAGATAAAGTTTTTGCACTTGTAAACTATCCCACACTAAGCATTCTTGTATTTAGACTTTACATTTTTGGCTAAATGTGAAATCAATGTGTCAAGGAACATTAAAATTATCTTCAATAACAATGACAAAAATGACTTCCAAAAAGATTAAAATAACTTACACTCTCACCCACAGCTACTGATAAATCTAAAAATGGTCAATTCTACAACCATAGTAAATGAGAAAAGACCAATTAAAACAAAACACTTAAACATATTAATAGTACACCCCAACTGCAGAATATATATTCTTCCCAAGTGCACATGGAATTTTTACCAACATGTCCATCTAGCTGAATCATAAAAACATCTCAATTTTCAAAAAGTATTAAAGTATTCAGATTAATTTACAGTGGAATCAATCTAGATATTTTAGAAAACAAAGTAAATAGGAAATTGCCAAATAACTGAAAAATAATGAACACACTTCACACTTACAGACAGTGTGCTCTCTGGTGCCTCTTCCTCAATTTATGACATCAGCCCTGTTGGATCAGAGGCCCACCCTTATGACCTGATTTAACTTTAACTACCTCTCTAAAGGCCTCACCTCCAAATACTTACATTAGGTGTTAGGACTTCAACATATGAATAGGAGAATAGACAATTCAGCCCATAACATGCTCTTATCCCATGTTCACATAATTACCTAACACTAATTTTGGCATAAAAAACATATGTTAAAAATAAGACTGGGAGGGGTGCCTAGTTGGGTCTGTGGGGAGAGCATGTGACTCTTGATCTCATGGAGTTTGAGCCCCACCCTGGGTGTAGAGATTACTTAAAAATATTCACTCACTCATTCATTCACTCATTAAATTCATATGAATTCACTCATATGAATGAATGAATAACTGAGAAACAATCTCTGTATTTATCACAAGACTAAGAAGTTAACCCAAGGAAAGAAAAAAAATAATGACAGTGAAATAAAGTAATGAATAAAAATGTAGAGATTCAACAAGTCACAAGCTTTTCCTTTAAAAAGAACAAAAATCATTAAGCCTCTGGCAATACCAAACATGAAATTTTAAAAGCACAATATTGGGAATAGAGGCTACCACTAGACCCTAAGGACATTAAATAATATTTATTCTAATACATTTCAAATTTAGGTATAATAGACAATTTCTTTGAAAAAAAAATACACCTAACCAGGATTGACACAGTAAGAATACCACATCTCTTTAAAGAACTTACACTGAGAAGTATCTTTTCACAAAGAAAATGCCAGGCCCGTATGGCTTTGCTGGAGTATTCCAACAATCATTTATGAAAGAAAACAATCCAATACAGCTTCTTTAAAAGGATAAAAGAAAGAACACTTCAGAGCTCATTCACTGAGGCTATCATCTGAATTCTGAAAAGAGAAATTAAGACTTTCTCTCAGAAAGGTAAATGTAAAAAGCCTAAACAAGATGGCAGCAAATCAAATGGGGTGACCTATGAAAAGGATATCCCATTATGATCAACCTGGCTTTACTTCAAAAATACAAGGTTTGTCATTTGAAAATTAATCAGAATAATTATTTATCTGAGAAAGTGAATGAGCACACGCAGGGGTGGGCCAGAGAGAGGGGGAGAGAGAATCCCAAGCAGGCTCCACAATGTCACTGCAGAGTCCCAACATGGGGCTTAAACTCACAAACCAGGAGATCATGACCTCAGCTAAAATCAAGAGTAGGACGCTCAACCAGTTAAGCCACTCAGGCGCCCCAGATGATAAATTTAGCAAATGTAAAAGCTCTTAATAAAATTCAATGTTCATTTATTAGAAGAACAATCATAGCAAACCAACAACATAAATTTCCTTAATTTTGATAAATAGTAGCTTCAAATATTTATACTGACAATAAAACAAATATGACACGAATGCACCTTCTTTTCATCATGGTACTGGAGATCTATCTGGAAAGCATAAGAATAGGAAAAGAAAACATAAAACTGACTATTCACAGAGGTTATGTAGAAAATCCCAAACAGGAGCACCTATGGCTCAGTTGAGTAAGCATCTGACTTCATCTCAGGTCATGATCTCACGGTTCCTGAGTTCAAGACCTGTGTCAGGCTCTGTGCTGACAGCTCAGAGCCTAGAGCCTGCTTAGGATGCTATCTCTCTGCCTCTCTTTCTCAAAAACAAATAAACATTAAAAAAAATTTTTTTTAACCCAAAATGGTCTACAGATCTTTTACATTTATCAAGTTTTGGGTCATGGGGTTCTCGCTAAGAAGAAATATCTCACTAAGAAGAAATACAAGACTGAAGAAGGTATGTATGCTTTTGGAATAAAAAACAGATCTGAGAGAGAGAGCGAGAGAGAAAGAGAGATCTGTATATTCCTCACATGCTTTCTCTCAGAAAAGTTCCTTAATACAACTGAGTAGGGGCATCTGGCTGGCTCAGTTGGTAAAGCATGCAACTCCTGGTCTTGGGGCTGTGAGTTCAAATCCCATGCTGAGGGTAGTTTACATAAAAAAGAAAAAAAAAATTGATCAGGCAGAAGCACAATACAAAACAGCTTTTCTACTAGAGTTAATGGTGCCTAATAAATTCCCCTTAGTTCTTCAATGTACTTTGATGGGGCACTGTTACAAATTGAATTCTATCATTCTCCCCACCAAATCCAAATGGTGAAGCCCTAATCCCCAGTGTGACTATATTTGAAGACATGCCTTTTAGGGAGGTAATTAAGTCTAAACGAGGGGATAAGGATAGGGCCATATTCCAACAGAACTGGGGTCCTCATAAGAGAGGCATATACATACAGGGGGAAGACCATGTGAGATCACACAGAAGGAGGCTGACTATAAGCCAAGAAGAGAGGCCTCAGGAGAAACCAAACCCCTGATCTTGGTCTTCCAGACTCTAAAACTATGAAACATAGGGCGCCTGGGTGGCTCTGTCATTATGCATCTGACTTAAGGTCAGGTCTGAATCTCATGATTCTCATGATTCGTGAGCTCAAGCCCCAATTCAGGTGAGCACAAGCCCCGCCTTGGATGATCCTCGCTTCTTTCTCTGTTCCTCATTCACTTCAAAAATATAAATAAATTAATAAATAAATAAATAAATAAATAAACTGTGAGAAATAAAGTTGTTGTTTAAGTTACCCACTCTGTAGTTACATCAGGACAGTCCTGGAGGACTAATACAGAGCCCATGGGTATGAAAGCAAAACAATTGTTGTAAATAATTTGGGGTTACTCTCTTCTTTGCTGGCACAGAGAACTGAAGCTTGGAAAATCCTCCCTGAACTACTTATTCAGAGGGAGGGAGTTAAATCTTTTAAAACCTCATTGTAATGGAGATTACCAGAGACAAGATTTCCATGGTCTACCATTTAGTTTCTCTTAAAAAAATTAACTTTTTGCCCAAACTATCCACTCCATCATCACCCTCACCTTTGACAGCCATGGCACTCACCTGATAATTCCCAAGTATGGCTGAACTTAAGGATCTCCTTTGCACAGAAGTAGCTGAAACCTGGTGGTGGGGGGGAGGGGGGGTCATGGGGCAGAAAATCACACAAGCCAACAGACTGATCTTACTTCATGAATACAAACATCAAACTTTAACACTGCTCAACAATTTTAGTTTTTTTTATTGAATTTCCCCCCATTTTCTAAAGACCTCTCTCTTCACTCTTCCCTGGTCCCCAGCCACGCCAACCCACGCATATACTCCCCTGCCCTAACTCAGCTACTTGAATTTCAGAGCGGAAAAAATAGCACCATCCATCATTCTCCCATGATCATATCTATTAAGCCCACCCTTGCGAATGTAATATGCATCTCCAGTGACAGCTGACCTTCCTCCTACCAAATCTCTACATTTAAAAATCCTACTCCCCTTTGTATTCCTGGTATCAATCGGGCTCTGAGGGATTAAGTCATCCACACATGCTCAAACATACTCTAGGATTGACAGGATTCAAAAACAAATAAACCTCATTGCACCCCACATTCTTCACCTCGCTATCTCCAACACCAGTGATAGTTTTTTAAATGCTTAACATCTTTAATGGCACAAATAAAAATGATTTTTATTATTTAAAAAAATATTTTTTATTTGAGAGAGAGAGCACACAAGTAGGGGAGGAGCAGAAAGGGAGAGAGAAAGAGAATCCTAAGCAGGCTCCACAAAGTGGGCGCAGAGCCTGATGCGGAGCTCAAACTCATAAACTGTGAGATCATAACCAAAGTTGAATGCTTAACTGACTGAGACACCCACGCGCCCCACAAATAAAAATGATTTTTAAAGGTAATTTGCTTCCACAAAATATACACGGACAAAAACTACTAAGGAAATTAAAATGTACATTAGAAAATACTCACTTAATGCAAAAGAAGACAGTAAGGGAGGAAAAAAAAGATACAAGATCTAGATAACAAAAGTATAAATAGTAGACATAAATCCCACATATTATATCAGTAACATTAAATGTGAATGGACTAAACAATCCAAAAGAGAATGTCAGACTAGATTTAAAAAAAAAAAGCTATCTAAATGCTGTCTCCAACAGACACACTTTAGATCCAAAGATATAAATAGACTGAAAGTAAAAGAATAAGAGATCATATTATGCACACAGCCACTACAAGAAACATAGAAGGTCTATGCTAATTAGCAGACAAAACAGACTGAACAAACCTTGCTAAAGATAAAGAGGGATATTTTATAATCATATAAGGGTCAATCCAACAAAAGATTTGTAACAATTAAAAAGACCTAAAAGGGGCGCCTGGGTGGCTCAGTACGTTAAGCATCCGACTTCAGCTCAGGTCATGATCTCGCGCAGTTTTGTGAGTTTGAACACTGTGTTGGGCACTATGCTGACAGCTCAGAGCCTGGAGCCTGCTTCTGATTCTGTGTCTCCCTCTCCCCCTCCCTCCTTCTCTCCCTGTTCCTCCCCCGATCATGCTCTGTCTCTGTCTCTCAAAAATAAATAAATATTTTAAAAAATGTTTTAATAAAAAAATAAAAAATAAAAAATAAAAATACCTAACAGAGCTTTTAAATTAAAAAAGCAAAAATACAAACAAGGGAGAAACAGGCAATTCACGAGTTGAAAATGTCAATTCTATGTTTTCAATAATGAATAAAACTGGCAGAAAAAAATCAACAAGGAAAGAGAAGTACTGAATATATTATACACACACACATTTGTTTCTAGCGATTAAAACAGAGTACCAACAGGTAACCAATGGGTCCATTGGTTGCCTTCTAGGTTTAAGGCTCTCTCCTTTTTGGCCACAACAGTTAGGGTATTTTTAAGTGGTGAAAGGATCAGCAAGCAGGCCAGTAGTTTGGTGTCAAACTACCAAAATGCTGGATTTTTACACTCAGTGATGGGAAATTCTAGGAATACCCTTACTATGACTAGCTGTAAGCTAATTAGCAAATTCTGAATAATGACTCGAGTTAGAAAAGGTCTGGCTCTACCAACCTCACCCATCTGGCAGCCTTTGCAGTCTGATGTATAGGTTAATACTAATATGTTGATGCTGATAAGATGTGGTGGCCCTCAAGCAGCCCTTGGATGTTGATGCTGATAAAAGTGCCATGACCCAAACTGGGGGAATCCAAAGTCATAATTAACATACTCCTACCCTAGAGAGAGATTCCATGGAGGTTTCTTTATATGCCATCATGAAAAGTCTTAACAATTTTAACCAAAAAATTAAAAAAAATTTTTTAGATCTTGGGGCACTGGCACTTGGGTAGCTCATTAAGCATCCAACTCTTGATTTTGGCTCAGGTCATGATCTCATGCTTTGTGAGTTCAATCCCCACATTGGGCTCTGCACGGACAGTGCAGAGCCTGCTTGGGGTTCTCTCTGCACCTTCCTGCTCGCTCTCTCTCAAAAAATAAACTTACAAAAAGAAAAATCTCCAACCCAGCAACTTCCTTTATTTGCAATTTAGCCTTATTACAGAAATTTCAAAGCAAAATTAACCTTGGAGGTTAACTGGAGGAATCATAATATTAGTATCTAACTTAAACACAAACACACACAAGCACACATACTCATGAACAGAACTCTATCAAAGTGGACTGGTTACATTATGGTCTGCCTACTACAGGTCAGATGAAATTTTAAGAAATAGAATAGGACAAATGGAGCCACATAAGAATTGTTTTATATATAAGGGTGACTGTTAATTTATCCAAAAAACCGGAACATTATTAAAGTGAAAGATAATGCTTTTAATAGACAAGATGATAGGCATAAAAGAAGACTATCTTAGAGCAACCCAGAAGATGTAAATCTAGACGTCCAGCAGGCTTCAATAAATGTTAAATGAATAAACATAATCTGTAAGTGCTGATGACCAAGTTAAAAGGAACTCCCTATTTAAACTTCCAGATGGGAAAAGTCCCCACTTATCTCTTCAGATCTGTGTCAACCATAAATATCACATGATTTCATCTGTAAATATTTCAATTCTTCAAAAACATAGAATTTAAGAAATATATAATATACTTGTCTCATACCTGAAAAAAAACATTAAAACTGTTCTGGTATTTCGAAGTAAAACTTTCCCTTATGGCTTGTTAAGTTTGACTTCTAATGAGTTCCACAAACAAATTTATTTGGAGTGTCAGCTGATGTGGTCAAATCAAGGAAAGCCAGTATTTTTCACTGAAAAAGTGGTTTGCGTTAGAAAAAGCTATAGATGTTTCTATAACATCAACAAAACCAAGAATACCAACACTCTGTACAAAATGCACTTTTAAGGAATTCCAAAAATATCAGGATTTTCTCAACCTACAATTCTACCTATGGCTGTTCATATCCTTAGTCATTGGAGAAATTAGGCTATCAATCCTTGAATTAGGCTTTCAAGAAAATTCTAAATTTTGCATTATTTACAATACCATTCTGTAACAGCTAACATTTGAGAACTTAAAATACGTTAAGAACTGCACTGAATGCTTTAAATACATAATCACACGTAACTCACAACAAATGAATGAAGCCAGGCAATAGTGCCGAGACGAGCAAGGCTAGAAATCCCAGTATCACAGATGTCCATACTGCCAGAGACAGAAAGGAGAAGAAAGTATAACTTCATATACAATTTCTCACACAGAAAAACCAACATCGGTTGTCCCTATTCCCAGAGAGTGATAATCCCAAGGTGGTTGAGAACACAGGCAGCCCGAGGAGTCAACTCTCAACAGCAGCCATTTTGTAGCTGGCAATTATATAACCCAAGGATAAGGGAGGTGGTAAAGTCCTGTGCTCAACTGACAATAGGGCAGTAGGAAAAAAACATCCCTGTGGCTATTTCTCACAAGGGTTCTTATCAACCTTTGTTCTAGAAGGACCTGCTGGGGGCTCTGCCTATTTAGCCTGTGAGTAGACAAAGATCAGAGTACCATGAGGAAGCTACCCCCCTACATCTCTACCCTCCACCTTACATGTGTCCTGCTACAAATTTTATTCAGAAATACAGGACACTCAATCAAATGCCCTAACTACCTTCTCTTAGGCAGCACTGGAAAAGAGTGACTTGGCCTTGACCCCTGGCAGGATGATCAGGCCTTTTGGAGGTCAGGCCACAGCCTCCCCATATGGAGGCAAGTTAACATCCAAAATATCATCAAGGCTCACCAATGAGAATCACATGGCTTTCTCCCTGGAAGAACAAGGGAGTGGGAAATGAATTGCTCTAATTTTGCTCATTGATTAATCTAAGAACAGCATGGGTGTTGGCTCGCATATACCACATCATGACTGGCCATGACGATGCATCTGACTATCATTAAAGCTAGAAAGTTTACACTACTTTCTTATGCCTCAAGAACAGAGGTCAGAGACAAATTTCAAACTAACTTTATAGTTGTATTATTCCCTAAAATGGGAATTAAGTATCACAGAGCACACATGAAAAAGTCAGTTAGCCCTCCTTGGAGTTCTGCCTAGCAACTCATTTTACAGTGCTCCAGGTATCCACCACCTTAAGGAAACCATGTTCATTAGAGGGGTGGTGGTCTCAAATATCTAGAAATCCCCGACAAGTGCCTCAAATACACAGGATTAGTTTGCCAGGGAAGTATAAGCTACCTAAATTGCAGTATGTTGTTGGAGTACAAAGTGTATTAGGAGTATAAATACCGCTGTCACAATAAGAATGAGCCAATTTTGTGCTTCTCGAGATGGACAAACTCTTTGAACAGAACCAAAGAGTTGCCCTAAAAGCAGGCTGAACAAACCTAAAGAGAAACCTTGAAACTATTACATCCAATTAGTTACCTCTGTCAGTATAGGCCACATTCTAGTGTCTACTCCGGTTGTTCCAGGTTTTGTTTGGAGGGTTGCAAGAACACCAAGACAGGCATTTTGTTGGCACGCAGTTAAGATCCAGGTTTTATAAAACTAAAGGTTAAGACTAATGATGCAAGGAAGTACCAGAGAGACCTACAGGACAGAATCTACTTTCTTGTTAGCAGAGTCTTGGTAGGGGATGACAGATCCAGTTAAATTCAGAACCATAACTGTAGTCTAGAAAATACATACAAGAAATTCTGCTTTCTCTTAATCAAGAAGAAATCAATGGAAATCATGACTAACAGAATTAAGTATACAAGCCCTGGCCCAAAGGACACCACTCCCAAGGGCATTCACTCCCAAAATTAGCAGCTGCTCAGAGTTTCTAAGAGTCCGTAGATTAAGATCCTCCACTGGCCAGCAGTATGTTGACTGAAGGTGGTAGGTAGCAACAAGCCTGAGGGAAATTAGAGTACTAGTTTCTGCCTACTCCTCCAACCTTGATCCCCTAGGTCTATCTATTGTCTTCCTTCTCCAACTAGCATAGAAGAGCTCTGCAAGTTTTGGTGGGTGAGAAGGAATGACAATCACTCAATTGTGAACTGATCAAATCCATGCTATAAGCCACCTTACAACACCTTGTATAGTAACATGGTCATGTAGAAGCAAAATGTAAAAACCAACAGAAGTTGTGGCAATCTTTATGGCCATAATGAAAGCGACCTACTTGAGTAAATTTCTGACGTCCAATAAACACCCTCAACTACTTCAACCAGAACAACACGTGGCAAAAAACTAAATGCAGAAGCAGATTTGATATAACCTACATAAATATTCTTCAGGGTTCTAAAGAATTTCTACTGTATGGGGTGCCTGGGTGGCTCAGTCAGTTAAATGTGACTCTAGAGTTGGGCTCAGGTCATGATCTCGTGATTAGTGAGCCCAGCTTCAGGTCTATGCTGGCAACTTGGGATCCTGTCTCCCTTTCTCTGCCCCTCCCCCCCTCATTCTAGTGCTATCAAAAATAAATACTAAAAAAAAAGGATTTCTGGAGCACTTGGGTGGCTGAGTCAGTTAAGTGTCCGACTTTGGCTCAGGTCATGATCTCCGTCAGAGTTCAAGCCCACTGGGCTGTGTGCGTGACAGCTCAGAGGCTGGAGCCTGTTTCAGGTTCTGTGTTTCCCTCTCTCTCTGCCCCTCCACACTCACACTCTGTCTTCCTCTCAAAAATAAACTTAAAAAATTAAAAAGAAAAAAAGGATCCTTAATGTATGTATATAAATGCTTCCTGACACCATCTGTCCCTGCTGACTGTAGCTACAGAGATGGCATGCTCATTCAGTCCCGGAAGCATTGACCTTACCTCTACAGACCTTACCTACGCATTTCTTTTCTCTGTTGGTCCTACATTGTATCTTTTGCTGTCATAAATCGTAGCGATGAGAATACAAAAATAGAGAAAAGGAACAAAACTACAACTTGGATCCTTAAAAAGATCAACAAAATTAATAAACCTTTATCTAGACTGACCAAAAAAAGTCTCAAATTACTAAAATCAGGAAAGAGACACTACTACCAACCTTTCATTGAAAACAAAGAAAATACTATGAACAACCATATGCCAATAGATTTGATAATCTGAATGAAAAGAACAAACTCCCTGTGATACCGTAATTTATACTAAGAAATACAGATTTGATCTTTGTTCCCATTTCTCACACAGAGTTCCTAAAATCCTTATGTTTTCAAAGTGTTGAGAGTGCTAAAGCTGCCTTTTTTGTTAGGTTAATGAGGTGACTTTTAGACTGCCCCAAAAGGTGGGGGCAGGCAGAACCATCCATGTGATTAGGGGGTTGGAACTTTCAGCCCTCCCCTACCTCCAGGAAGGGAATGAGAGTTGGAGGTTAAATCACTGGCTAATGTTTTTAATCAATCATGACTATAATAAAGCCTCTATTAAAACTCTATAAAGAACAGGATTCAGAAGGTTGCTGGGTCTGTGAACACATGAAGATTTGGGGACTTTGGCACACTCTGAGGGAGCACACAAGTTCCACATGCTTTCCCACATACCTCATTCTATTAGCTCTTCTAGGACTGTTGATTCATATCCTTTAAATTCCTTTGCAATAAACCAGTAACCTAGTAAGTAAAATGATTCTCTGAGTTTCATTGGCCTCTCTAGCAAATTAATAGATTCCAAGGAAGGGGTTGTAGAAACCTCTGATCTATAGCCACTTAGAAGTAAGGTAACAATCGAGAGTTGTGACTGAAGTCCAAAGAGGGAAGTTAGTAAAAACCTCTAATCAGTAGTCTGTTGGTGAGAAGCACAGGAAAAACTGGGGCTTGTGATTGGTGTCTTAAGTAGGGGTGAAGGCAGTCTTGTGGGACTGAGCCCTTAACCTGTAGAATCTGACGCTACCTTCCAGGTATACAGAGTCAGAATGGTAGGATACCCAGCTGGTATCCCAAGAGAATTTGTTGTTGGTGTGGGGGGAACCTCCCCACACACATACAGTGGAGTTCAGTGAAGAACCCCAAAAGACTCCAGAGACACACTGACCGATACTGACTTGAGATACAGAAAATCTAAGTAGGCCTATAAAGAGATTGATCATCTCAGTAGATGTACAAGAAGGTTCTAACGGGATGAAAATTAAATGCATCTTCAAATCCAACTCTTTTTCATGGTAAAAACACTCAAACTAGAGGGGCATCTGCGTAGCTCAGTGGGTTAAGAATCTGACTTTGGCTCAGGTCATCCTCTCGTGGTTTCTGAGTTCAAGCCCCAAGGGAGACACAATCCAAAGCAGGCTCCAGGTTCCAAGTTGTCAGCCCAGAGACTGAAGCAGGACTCAAACTTACTAACAGTGAAACCATGACCTGAGCTGAAGTCGGATGTTTAACTGACTGAGCCACCCAGGCGCGCCCCCATTGTTCTTGCTTCTTCTAATCCATATTGTACTAGAGGTTCTAGCCATGGCAGTTCAGGGGAAAAAAAAAATAGAAATAACAGACATCCAGATTGAAAATGAAGAATACTATCTCTACTTGCAGATGATATAATCTTGTATATAGAAAACTTTAAGGAATCCACTAAAAAACTAACACAACTAATAAAATAGTTTAGCTCATTTGCCTACAAGCTCAATATATTGAAGCCAAATGTATTTCTAAACAACAGTTTAGAAAGGAAAAGGAAAAGGAAAAGGAAAAGGAAAGGAAAGAGAAAAGAGAAAAGAAAAGAAAAGAAAAGAAAAAAAAGAAAGAAAGAAAAGTATCATAATTCTAAAAACACAGTAACAAGATATAAATTTAAAAATATTGGGGCACCTGCCTGGCTTAGTTAGAAGGGCATGTAACTCTTCACCTCAGGATTTTGAATTAGAGCCCCAAGATGAATGCAGAGATTAAACAAGAAAGAAACTGAAGACCTAAAAAAAGGGAAAACACCCCACATTCAATGGATTAAAGGATTTAATACTGTTAAGGTGGAAATACCACTCAAATTCATCTATAATTCAGGGCAACTCTTGCCAAAATCCCAGATGTCTTTTAGGAAATTGAGAACTTGATCCTGAAATTCATTTTGAAAAAAGTAAAGTTGGAAGACTCACACTTTCCAACTTCAAGACTTAATACTATGATAACAAAACCATGTGGTGGTATGACACAGGATAGACACTGATCAGTGGAAGAGAACCTAAAAATAAACCCTTACATTTACAGTCACTAGCAAAGAACTAGAATTCAATGACTCTTGTAACAATACAAAGACAACTCAAACTGAAAGTAACAAAGATTCTTAATCATTTTTTCCAAAGATATACAAACAATCAAAATGCACATAAAAAGATGTTTAACATCATTAACCATCAAGGGAAAGCAATAAAAAATACAGTGGCAGGGGCATCTGGATGGCTCAGCTGGTGGAGCATTTGACTTCAGAGCAGGTCATGATCTCCCAGGGTTCAAGCCCTGGGTAAGGCTCTCTGCTCTCAGCCTGCTCTCTGCTGAGGGCTCGGAACGAGGAGCCTGCTTTGGATTCTGTGGGTGTCTCTCTTTCGCTCACTCTCTGTCCCTCCCCAACTCATGCTCTGTTTCTCTTTTAAAGTCTTAAAAAAAAAAAAAAATATATATATATATATATATATATATATAATACACACACACACACATACACATTTTAAAAAGCAGGGAAAAAAAGCCCACAGTAGCATACCACAAAAAGACAAAAGTTTACCCTAGATGTGGACATACTGGAACTCTTATGCTTTGCTATTGAGAACATAAGTGGTTCATTACTCTGAATAACACTCTGGTAGTTTCTCAAAAGATCAGATATAGTTATATGATGGCGCAATTCTACTTGTCGGTACATATCCACGAGAATTAAAAATGTGTATCTACACAAACACTTGCACATGAATGCTCACAGTGGCATTATTCATAGTAGCTAAGAAGTGGTTAAGAATCCAAATGTCTGCCAACTGATTAAAAGATAAACAAAATGTGGCATATCCATGCAACGGACTATTACTTGACAGTAAAAAGCAGTGAAGGACATACATGCTTCAACATGGATAACCTTGAAAACAAAATGCCAAGTGAGAGAACAGTCATAAAAGATCACAATATTAATTCAAATGTTCAGAATACACAAATCTAGAGACAGAAACTAGATTAATAGTTGCCTAGGAATGTCTGGGATAAGGGGAAGGGGGGAGTAATTTGTGAAAGAAGATTCCAAAACAGAGTAAACAATGCTACTCTAAATCACTCTAAGCAGTCACTCTAAGCAGAGTCAGATGAATATCGAAAGTATGGTGTAGGCTTGTCTCCAGTTTTAATTTTCAGAACACCACGAAGTTCTGACTTTTGTCAACTGCAACTAGACCACCTCCTGGAACACATCCTCCTACCTTGGACTGGCATAGAGATAATGTTAACTCTTGTTAACCAAATAGCCAATCATGTATTGTAGTTAGTTTCGACTCTGCTAGCACCCATCATCAATCCTTATTCTTCCAAAACAAGTTATATAACCTTGTGCCTTCTGCTTATATGAGTCTGCACTCCCCACTGGTCACAGCACTTTACTTTGGATTTTGTCAACTCTGTGTCCCAGATTGCAGTGCCTAAGACCCAAAATAAACTTTTTTTGGTTGCTTTATAGGTTCATCATCTTCTGGAACAACACCATCAATGAGCATGGAGATTGTTTTGGGAGTAAAGAAACTGTCCTAATTGATTGCAGTGATAGTTGCACACCTTGTGAACATAACTTAAAACCACTACACTGTAGGGAGTGCTGGAGTGGCTTAGTTGGTTAAGTGTCTTAAAGTTGGTTAAGACTGGTCAAGTTCCCAGGGTCTTGGGATCAAGCCCCACGCATCTCGCTCTAAGCTAGGAGTGGAGCCTGCGGAAGATTCTCTCTCCCTCTCCCTCTCCCCCTCTGTACCTCCCCCACTCATGCAAACACACAAGTGCACTTTCTCTCTCTACAATTAAAAAAAAAGCCCTGTAAACTGCAAATGGACTAATCAAATTTTATGAACATGGCATATGAACCGTATCTCTAAACTGTAGTTTAAAAACCAAACAAAGTATTTCCCTGTTATTAGCACAGACAAGGGTACACGACCCAATGAAAGTAAGTATAGACTTTTGGTAGAGCAACCATATAAAAGGCCTAAGTTCACAGTGACTGGATACATACCCAGAGACGCTGGAGCCACTCAAGGAAGAAAAGTGTGCCTGGTCAATGCTGAAGACACCAGAGCTCAAAGATGGAGTGTCTCAAAAGTCTTAAAAGTATTCTTTCCTTAGATTCAGATGCTGGATTCAGCCAAACATGAAGGTTGAGCTCTTTGAACTTCTAAATGATGTGATCCCGTAAATTACATTTTGGGGCTTGAAAAAAAAAATTATTTGCTTATGACTTGTTTCTTCTTTTTTTTTTTAATTTTTTTTTAATGTTTTATTTATTTTTGATACAGAGAGACAGAGCATGAGAGGGGGAGGGGCAGAGAGAGAGGGAGACACAGAATCTGAAGCAGGCTCCAGGCTCTGAGCCAGCTGTCAGCACAGAGCCTGACGCGGGGCTCGAACCCACAAACGTGAGATCTGACCTGAGCCGAAGCCGGCCGCTCAACCGACTGAGCCACCCAGGTGCCCCATGACTTGTTTCTTAAAATGTAAGGTGGACAATATAATTTCTTATAATACTTCGCAATATTAACCATAAATTGAAGATTTAATTTACAGTGAAGTCCTATAATTTAATACATCTCAAGGGAATCTCAGTGAATGTCATTAAATCTTTGCAGTCATTAGAACTACGAGCAAATGTCTTACTACATTTACCTCAACAGGCCAGCCTGCCCTTCAATTTACAAGCACACATAGAATCTCAAGAATATACACAGTACAATGCTGCCTCCCAACAAAGCATTTAGAATTCCTTCAAGTCTACACAATTACTTCTTTCTTTACAAGACTTATTACAAGGTAAATTTTAACTTGCATTCTAGAGACAAGAGTTGGTAAACTATTATCTCTTTATCTCAAACTGAATGCTTTCCACCCTTGTTTCAAGGGGAGGAATGAGCAAGAGGGTGGAGAAGGCCTGGTTACACACACACAAAAAACCTTGAAATTCACATTTATAAGTACCTTTTTAGAAAAAAAGATCACGGGCCCCTCCTGTGTGGCTCAGTTGGTTGAGTTGGTTGGCTCATGTCATGATCTCACACTCATGAGTTTGAGCCCCATGTGGGGCTCTGTGCGGACAGCTCAGAGTCTGGAGCCTGCTTCGGATTCTGTGTCCCTTTTTCTCTCTGCCCCTCCCCAACTCGCACTCTGCCTGCCTCTCTCTCAAAAATAAATAAAAAATATTAAAAAAGTTAAACAAGATCAATTCTCTAAACATTTAGGTTCCTATTTCTACAAGACATCGATAATCTAAGTGGGAAGGGAGTCTATATATCTCACAGTAATATGGAAAAACAAGGCTCTGGGGCAAATATGCCCTGATTAAGAATTTCATGGAGATATTCGTGATTTCAAATTAAGCCTACAGGCAAAAATCAGAGTTGTGTCTAGTACTTCCTTACAAAAACACAACCTACAACAGGATCTATAGTAAAGGGTTTAATCAACACAAAACAGATAAACTGGACTTAGAGTTGATAAACTGAGACCTTAAACAAATATACTGAATTTACTATTAGACCTGAGGCCATAAAATATCTTTCCTCTTAACA
Source organism: Mungos mungo (assembly GCA_004023785.1). Lineage (NCBI taxonomy): Eukaryota > Metazoa > Chordata > Mammalia > Carnivora > Herpestidae > Mungos > Mungos mungo. The sequence goes on along the minus strand of PISW01013034.1, from coordinate 7,507 downwards.
GGACAACAATTAAAATGTATAGAGTTCTTACCACTCACAGACAGGAGCTGTCACAGTGTGTTATGATTAAAACTCATGTAATTTGGGGCCGTGAGTGGCTCAGTCGGTTAAGCATCTGACTCTTGATTTTGGCTTAGGTCACAATGTCAGTTTGTGAGATCAAGCCCCACCTCCGGTTCTGTGCTGACAGGGCAGAGTGCGCCTGGAATTCTCAGTATCCCTCTCTTTCTTTCCCTCAAAAATAAATAATTAAACTTAAAAAAATTAAAAAATAAAGCAGTCCTAAGTGGACTGAGTAACCTGAACCAGTCACCTCCCATAATCCACTCTTCCTTATCTTGCAAAGATTAACTGAATTCTCTATGCTATGTCAACCATATATTTCTCCTCAAGCTTCGTCATCAAATCCACTGTGTCCATTTAAGTTTAACCGATGCTGATTCAGTTCATTAATAATTTAATTACATTATAGATCAATCAGAGCAGGCTACTTGGAGGTAACATACTTACTTTTAAGTAAGTTGGTCTTTTATTATTGTGTATGTTCCCATTTCCCTCCAAGCGTGTCAATCCCCCTTCACACAGTGTTTGTACTTCTTTGGTCCTAAGAAGAGCAAGAAACATTTTATAATTAATTATAATTTAAAACAAACTATATTTTTATTCATATGAAACTTCCTTTATAATAAAAGCACACGCTTTTCTGTTTACTTGATATGACACTGCTGTCCAAAACTGTGTTCCTTTAAGGTTGCACCAAAAACATACTAAGTTCACAGAACTCTTATTAGGTGTGCAAAAGAATAGAAATAGAAACTAGGTGTGGCCTAAAATACCACTCGCCGTTTTAAGTTAGACATCAAGTGCGGTCCTCCAGGTTAACTACTGCCCCACCATTCCGAAACAGAAATACTTTATCTTAGCAATTTTCCTTACTGCAAGAGTAAGAGAATCCGACTGTACAGAGGGGAAAAATAACTAAAACCGTAACACTCGTGAATGTTAACAAAGACTAAAACATACGATTTACAGCCAACATTAAGCAGGAAAATCCCCCAAACAAGCTCTGCGTTCCGCCTATTCAAATGCACCCCAAGTTGAATCGTATTATTACAAATAAACTGTTTTCACCGAAACGATTCCCCCAAAGGTTGCTGCTGAACTCAAGACCCTAAGGACACTTGCTTAGAGCATTTCGCCTCCCTCGAGAACACCTAAAATCGATATGCACTTGTGCATTTAAAAACTAACTACTGCTGGGGAACAGAAAGCATCTGCTGAACAGAGGCGTCCGCGGGCCAGCTGGAGGGACAAGCCGAGCAATTCGGTTCAGGGAGGGTCAGCATAATGGAGGTGGGGAGGAAGACAACGCTGGAGGAACAGTAAATGCAAAACAGATTTTTTTTCACGCCGCCGACAGGAAGTGATTAAACATATAAGGTACTCTCAACACCCACCGCCTCGTAGTTCAACAAAATGTGTACCCGCTCTCTCCACCCCGACCTCCACCACAAGGAGGGAAGGCAATTTAAAGGAAACACCCAGGAGGCGCCGCCCTCCGGCTCGGCTCGGCTCGGCGTCCGCGGCTGGCCCCGGCCTGGCCCGCGCCGCAGGCAGGACCGCGACCGCGGCGACCCTCCGGGCCGCACGCGGCGGGGCGCGCGAGCCGCGGGGCCGAGGCCCAGGGACGCCCGAGCGCCCGCGACCCCGAGACTCCGTCCTCGCCTCAGAACAAAAGCGCCCGCTGCCGCGCGCGCGCGACGCCTGCCCGCGGGCGCCTGAGCTCCCGGCGCTGGGCGCCGCGCGGGCGACCTGAGGAGAGCGAGAAGCGGCGGGCTACCCGGCCCCACACTTACCGAAGGTCGCCGAGCGCAGCGCGGGCAGGCGGTGAAAACGCTCTGGGCCTCCCGGGCCCCAGAGTTTAAGTCAGCTCGGTCCGCCTCCAGGGGCGGGGCGACCAGCGAGGCCCAGCTCCCCGAACAGCTAGGCCCCGCCCCCGGCCGTGAGCCGCAGCGGTGACTCTCCGCCGCCGGGGTCCTAGCGCCACACGCATAAAAGGGCTGTGGCCAGCCCCGCCCTCCAGTCCCTGGTGGCGAGATTGGCAAAGGCGTGTTTTCTTGTTTTATGGAGAAAACGTCTCTCTCTCTCTCTCAGTGGTACTCTACGTTTCACTTGCGTCGGAATCGTCCAAAGGATTGAAGAGCACCGCCTCTAAAATTGCCAATACAGTAGGGCTAAAGTGGACTGAAATTGTAGATTTCTAACAAGTTGCCAGGATAGGCTGTTGCTGCTGGCCTCAGAACCAATAATACAGAGAATGGGGTTGGCACACTTTCCATAAAGCATGTGAAAGAAAGAGCACCAAATGAAGCTAAGGAGATAATTTTTTTCTCCAAGGCATTGGAATAGGGAGAACATCCATTAATGCAGAGGAATCTTCTCAAAAAAAAATTATATTTTTATATATGAAGGTTTTTATAGAAAGAAGTAAATAAGGGAATCCCGTCTGAATGGTTAAGAATAAGAAAGAGCAGAGGTGGTTAGTTTTTGTCAACGGGTGGGCAGGGTATTCCTTTGCCCTAGGATTTGGATCCTGGCTCTGCCACTCCCACTCACCAGACCTACCACCTTGGGAAAATCACTTAACCTGTCTCGGCTCAGTTTTCTAACCTCTAAAAGGAGAATAACAGGAATTCAGGTTTCTCCTGCTTTCCAAAAGTAGAGAATTTCTGTGAAAACTTTGCTAATCCCAAACAGTGTAAAATGATGCATCGATTATCATTAATTTATATGGAAACATTTTTAATATTCCCGGACCCAAAACACAACTCTTTTTAGGCTTTCCTTAGGACACATCTTGCTAACAGATGCACAGAATAAATTGGGATAAGGCACAGATGCTCACAGACATAGTTAAAAGCCCTAACAGGTTGATGCTGAGATACCCGTGTAGTTCTCAGGGAAGGAACTTCATGGTGCCACTCTCCGTGCTCAGGGCGCACATGCATAACAAATGCTGAGTGCTATTTTCACTTTTCACTTTTTCATGAAAGCAAAAATCCTCCTCAGATGTCTCTGGGGTTAGCAAAAACAGGTAACTAATGTAGGTCTTTTGTAAAAGCCAAGTGGCATAAGAACTTTCAAAAAGTGAAAAGCAGGGGATACCTGTACTTATCTCATAGGATTATTGAGATCATTCCATAAATTAATGCATAACTTAGAACATCTTCTGGAACATGGAGTGGCGCACTTGGTTCAGAAAAGGGGTTTTCCGAAGCCGAAGCTGCACAGATCAGCAATGAGAAATCAACACACAGGAGAGGGACTTTTATTGCCAGAAAGTCTGATACAGACCCTGTTGCAGGGTGATGTTGAAAAGACCACCAAGCACGAATTGAAACGAGGCCAAACTTTATTCACAGCCCAGCCAAACCTGAACTCCGGATAGTAAGGAAAAGAGAATGGCCCTGAACAAAGCTTACAATGAGATTATATAGACATACACAGGATTCCATGATAGCCAATTGCATTGTGACACGCAGACACTAGCCAGAACCTATCAATTTCGTTCTTTATTCTTCTAGGATGACCAATCATAGCAGGGCAGTGACTAAGCAACTTTTCTGTAGGCGTGGCCTTGGTGGGACCATAGGAAAGGGGTGGGGGAACAGTTTGCAACAAATCATCCAGTACATTCCATAAGTTAACCCATTACATTCCAGAAGAAGTTAACCCATTACATTCCATAAGAAGTTTAACCCATTAACATTCCATAAGAAGTTTAACCCATTACATTCTATAAGAAGTTTAACTCCTTACATTCCGTAAGCTGACCTATAACAGACCCCACTCCTATACAACCTGAGGAAGCCTTACTGCCTAGCAAGATTTAATACCCAGGAAGCTACAACTGTATTTGGAATGAAGTTGTGGATCTCTCTGCCATTGTCTGTTTGTGCTGACTTCTCCTTTCTCCTTTAGATAAGTAAGCTTGTCTGATTTCCCAAAAGTGTCTGTTCTTTCCACAAATCCTAAAGTACTGGCATTCATCATCATAGCAGCCCTGAAGAATCATCAGCAAGGAGACTTGCAAAGAGAAGACATAATCTCTAGGACTTGAAAGTATGTTTAATCCAGGGCTCGACTTTACATTGCCTTCTCTTTTTAAGGTACTTACAACACCAAGTGCCAAAGAAAGAACGTTGTTACCCAGCTGGCCAGGCTTAGGAAAGATTCCCCCAAAAGATTAGATTGTTCTGGACTATGTCCCTTAGCATAAATTACACATCCAACCCCTATGTTTCCTGACACTCAAAAGCAAAAATTCAAAATTAATTCGACTATAGATGCCATCTCAATCTTTTAAGAGCATAATACTTAGCCTCAAGGCTTGTTAACTCCTAAACTTATAAAGTAAGTTTTAGAAAAGTATATGACATCATTATCATGCCTATAAAGAAAAATCATAATGGTGTACCAAAGATGACTATTATTAATTTCAGTTGTAAATTGGATCATGGTTTTCTTTTTCTTTTCTTGAATGTCCCCTATATTCTGTTTCCCTGTCCTGTTAGTAGTTTTAGCTGGGTACATGGTCATGTAACTGGGGACTACATTCCCCAAGCCTCCTTTGCAGCTAAGTATTTCCACATTTCAGTTCTCACAAAGACTTATGAGCAGAAATGTTGTATTCAACTTCTGCCTAAGGGAATGCTTTTACCAGAAATTCCTCTATCACTCTCATGTGTTTGGGTTGGAATGTAGAAAAGGCAATAACCAAATTTCAACCATACAAAGGAAGATAATTCCTGAGGACAGAAATTCTTTTTCTTTCTTGGGCCATAAACCTCTTTAGCAGCTTGGTAGAACCCATAGACCCCAATTTAGAATAATGCTTGGGGATGCTTAAAATAAAATGCATAAGATCACGAAGGAAATTAATTCAATTTGAAAGTTCTCAAAACATTTTTAAAAACAAATTGTAACATGGTAATATGTATTTCTTTGTTTACAGATAAGATCTAACAACTGTGATGTTTTACATTTTTTTTATGATTTTTATTTATTTTTGAGAGACAGAGAGAGACAGTGTGAGCACGGGAGAGTCAGAGAGAGAGGAAGACACAGGAGAGGGAGACACAGGATCTGAAGACAGACTCCAGGCTCTGAGTTAGCTGCCAGCACAGAGCTGGGCACAGGGCTTGAACCCACGAACCGTGAGATCATGACCTGAGCCGAGGCTGGACGCTTAACTGACTGAGCTACCCAGGTGCCCCGTGATTTTTTTAACCAATGGACTTAAATGGTATTTCCAGATTGTCTACATTAACTCTAATAATATCAAAATGCCTGTGATGTTTTTAAAAAATGTTTATTTATTTATTTATTTATGGAAGAGGTGCAGAGAGAGGGAGACAGAATTCCAAGAGGCTTCATACTGCCAGCGCAGATCTCAACACAGGACTCAATCTCACTAACCCAAGATCATGACCAAAATTAAGAGTCAGACACTCAATCAAATGAGCCCTCCAGGTGACCTGAAAATACCTGCTATTTTGATGGTGACAAATTTACTGTTAATACTGCTATGTTACTGTGGATTTTTTTTTTTTTTGCCAACATTTGTAATTGAAGGTGTGAAAGAAGATTCAAAATGAAGTGACCATTGCTAAGATAGTCTCTTCAAAATAGAGTTGGAAGGATACTGAGTAAGTAAGGCCTATGCACATCTCCTGTTTCAATTCTCAGAACACCATGAACTTTTGACTTCTGTCAACTGCAACTTGTCAGTCACAACTGGACCATCTCCTGGAATATATCCTTCTGCTTTGGACTGAAATAGAGATAATCTAGCATTTGTTAGCTAAATAGTCAATCATGTGTTAGATAGTTTAAACTCTGCTAGTATGGATTATAATTCTTTCAAAACAAATTATGTTACCTTATGTTTTTTTGCCTTTATAAGCTTGCACTTCCCACTCATAATTTGCAAATTCCCAATTCAGAGCACACGTTGGATTTGGGTGGACACAGTATCTTCCAGATTGTGATCCCTAAGACCCTAAATAAATGTTTTGGTTGATTTCCAACCTTTTCTTGATAGATCGACAAAGAATAAGGTACATTTCAGTAAAATGTTAGTGAAAATAGAATTAATTGTTTTGCCATTTTTGGGAACCAACTATTCCTGTCCTTTTCAGAGATCCTTCTAGTTGGATTAAGAATCAAATTGACAGGGTGCCAGGCTGGTGGAGCATGAACCAACTGTTCTTGACCAAGTGGCTCTGAGTTCCAGCCCTATGTTGGGTGTAGAGATGACTTAAAAATAAAGTCTTAAAAAAAAAAAGGAATCAAATTCACGTGAGACAGATTAACTGGAGAAAATCAAATTTAATAACATACATAACAACTCCACACAGATGGAAATTCCATAGACAGGCAAAATGAGGTATTTATGTCATTCTGAACTACGGAGAAGCAGGTAGGGGTCTGAGACTTCAGAGGAAAGGAAAGTAATTCACAGGGCAATAAGAAAAAGAGCAGATGTTTGATAATTAGATGTTTGCCCTGCCATACAGATGGGTCACTCAGATAAAATTTATCTTTGCTATTAACCCTATTCTAGAAAGACCCTCCTACTTAGATTAGATGTAATAAAGGGAGGGGCAAAAGTTCCTCCTAAACCCACAGGGTCTTCATTGCCTTCAGTTCAAAATAGTCCACATACCAAAGTGGCATATTGGGGGCAGGCTGTCCCAACCCTTTCACCATCCAAATCCATGGTATTACTAAATCCTATCCATGAATGTAGTAGGCAGGATTTTGGCCCATATAATCTTCACCTTCTGAAGCTACTCCAAGGTTATGTTACTTACACACAAAAGAGATTTTGCAGATCACAAAGATTACTAATCAATTGACCTTAAAATAAGCAAATGAGTCTGGATTCTTTGGGTGGATCCAGGTAATCATATAAGCCCTTAAAAGTGGAAGAGGAAGATGGGGCAGAAGGTCATAGAGATGTTGTAGAGGTGGAAATCAGATTGAAAGCATAAGAGAGCTCAATTCACTGATGCTGGTTTTAATGGAGGGGGCCGCATGGAATACATGAAAAGGAAGTAAATTCTGCCAACAAACTGAATGGGCTTGCAAATGAAGTCTGTGAGATTGTAAGGCTGAACCAAACAGACGCCATGACAGGCTTTGTTTCCCCTCTAAACTAGAAGGCCTAAGGTCAGTTGCTCCGGAACCATTAGGCCTTATACATTACCCGGGGCAAAAGCAGACCACTTTGCGGTATCCAATCAGGAAAGCCCAGCTACCTCTCCGCACATTCCTAAGGGTAAGTCCTGCAGATGGGAACTTTAGATAAGACCCTGTTACCTAGTGTTAAAGTTAACCCCATAGTCACCAAACAAGACCCTGAACTCACTCTGTAATTGGTTAATTTCAAAGATACCCTAAATGTTGTAATTGGGTCCCGCCAAAAGTAACGAACGCTCTGAAC
>PISW01013033.1:0-28560 GCA_004023785.1 Mungos mungo | reverse complement strand
GCTGGGTCCTTATCACCTGCACATGGACCTTTTTATTAATTGTTAAAAATTAATTAATTCTTGGCAGCCACTATTGAATAACAGTATGGAACTTCCTAAAAATATTAACAAAACTACCATATGATCCAATAATTCTACTATTGGGAATTTACTCAAATATGAAAACACTAATTTGAAAAGATACATGCACCCCTGTGTTTACTGCAACATTATTTACAATAGCCAAGTTAGAGAAGCAGCCCAATTGTCCACCAATGGAAGAATGGATAATGAAGATGTGGTGTATGTACCATGGAATATTGCTCAGCTATAAAAAATGAGATCATGCTATTTGTAGCAACATGGATAGATCTAGACGGCGTAATGCTAAGTGAAAGAAGTCAGTCAGAGAAAGACAAATAACATATGGTTTCACACATACATGGAATATAAGAAATAAATAAAAGAGAGACATACCAAAAATCAGACTCTTAACTACAGAGAAGAAATAGATAGTTTCCAGGGGTGAGGTGGTGGAGGATGGGTGAAATAGGTGAATGGGATGAAGAATACACTCAGCATGATGAGCATGAGTGATGATGTAGGAAAGTGTTGAACACTCTATTGTACACCTGAAACCCATACAACACTGTATGTTACTATACGGAGTTTGAAAATTTTAAATTAATTACCTTTTAGATCATTTTTTATTCCTTGCTGTGTGAATAATTCTTATATGTTTAATGTATGTAATTATGTTTGAGAGTTTTTTAACGTAGTTTTAAAAATGCATTGAATTTTTAACTACTCATGTTGTGTCTTAGTGGTTTTCACTCACCACTATATTTTTAAGATCCATATTTATTGCTAGCCTATTACCTCTAACAGTTCATAGTGATCCATAGTAACCCTTTTCTAGCTGTCACTCTGTTATAGCACCCAACTTCCCACCATCACACATAGCCCTCTGATAAACGTCATGAAAATGCACCCTTCAAGAGCTGTGTGAGAATTTATTTGGGGAATATTTGCAGGAACCAACACGAGGTTACAGATAATGCTCACCAGAATGGCTTTGTAAGTCTCTATTTCTACTTCAGTGCCTGAGGGTCCTTCTCTATCCACAGCCTGCATGTTTTGACTTTTTCTAGCCTGAAAGGAATAAAATCATTTTATTTTCATTACTCTGATAAGTACTCCATATGACTATGTCTTCACACGTGGACGCTTGATTTCCATCTATCTTCACCCCTTCTGTTCTATCCATGCCTTCTCTACCTCATGAGGTTCACAATAATGCCATCATGGCAGTGGTTAGACCAGCTGCCACTCTCTTTTTCTCATATCTGATTCAAATCTGCAAGAATATCCTGTTATCTCTACACTCAAAATATATACAGAATAGTCGCTCATCATCTCTACTCCTGTACCCTGGTGTGAGCCACCATCTTCTCCCACTTGCGTTACTACAATAGCCTACAGCCTATTTCTCTGCCCCTACCCCTATATCCCAGCACTCAGAGCGATCCCTTTGAAACAAAAGTCAAATGATGCCATGCATCTTTTCAACCTACAATGACTCAGAATAAGCCCTAAAGTCTTTCAATGGACACAGGCCTGTTTTCAACTATCCTCTGCCTGGAATGCTCTTTACTCATGGCCACTTCCTCATCCCCTCTAATTCTTCATTCAACTATCATCACTGCCCCATTCAATATGCAAACTTTCTCTGTGCCACCTACTCCTGTTCCCTCTTACCTAGTTTTATTTTCCAAAGAACTTATTTTCCAACATATTTGCAATTAACTCATTTTTTAAAGTAGTAAGTTTCGCACCCAATGTGGGGCTTGAACTCATAACCCTGAGACCAAGAGTCACATTCTCTGCCAACTGAGCCACTCAGGCGCCCCTCAATTTAGTCACTTTTAATGTCTATTGCCTATGCCTTCCCTACCCCCAGAACACAAGCCCCTAGAGAGCAGCATTCTATGTTCATTTATGTCTAGAATAGTCTGTCTCCTAGTGGGCACATAATAAACATTTCCTGCATGAATAATATTATCCACCTTTTGGGTTTCCATTGCTGTACATGGAGCATTCATTTCCTTTGGGTCTTTTGCCATTTCCTCGATGGTGTGTATATTACAAATATTAATCCTTCCTGTTACAGCCATTGCAAACATGCATCTCCGAGCTGTCCTCTCTCTGTTCACTTTACCATGAAGTCATTTGTTCAATAGAAAACCTTTATTTTGATATAATCTGATCCATCCAATTTCTATTCTATGATTTATGCTTAGGAAGGTTTCCCTGCAAAAATTCCTGCATCAGGATCATAAAATATTCTATTTTCCTATTTAATTAAGTTGTCTACTTTTACCATTCACAGCAATTTCTTTAGTGTATCTGACATTTTCTTCTCCATATGTTGTCAAATATGATCTGGTGGGTTTTCTTCCATGTTGCGGTCCATTTGTCAAACAGTCTGTTCTTACTCATCGATCTGCAGTAACTTCGTGTACTATGTACAGACATGTTTTTGCACTCTATTCTTTTCTTTTTGTCCATTGGTTTGCACTCTCACCATACAATTCTATTATTTGTAGTCCTCTTGGTTTGTAGTAAGTTTTCATTTGTCATGTGCAGTTTACCAAATAAGATGGGCAAACACATCATCTTCAAAATTATTAAATACATAGTCAAAATAGTCAGCTAGTCTATTTATATTTATAGTCCATCTATAAATAGCTTTTATAGAGTAATGTATCTCATCTAAATTTTTGAGTAATTTTATGAAGTCCCCAAAAAGCCCATCTAAAATTTTGATTAGGATTGCACTGAATATGTAGATTCGTTTTGGAGCATTGACATCTTTATAATAATAAGTTGTCTCATCCAAAAAATGAAATGTCTTTGGAGTTATTCTGATCATTGTTAATGTCCTATTTAAAGCTCTAATATTTTCTCTATTCACTTAACAGATATTTGTTACATGCATGTTATAGGGCCAGCAGTCTTTCAAGTATGGTGGGTACAACAGTGAAAGACAGAAATGTCCGTCTTCATGGAGATTACATTCTATTTAAGGGAAATAAATAATAAATATAAGAAACAATATGTAGTATACTATAGGTATTGACAGCTATAAAGAAAAATAAAATGGAAAGTGTAGATGATGAATATTGGAAGGACTGAAAGTTTTGGCAAAGTGCTCCATAAAAATTATATCTACTCTCTGATTAGAAATTCCTAAATACTTTATAAATTATGTTGCTAATATAAATGGCATTTTCTTATCTTTCCTCATTGGTTACTGCTGGTGTACAGAAATGCTTTTGATATCTGTGAGGTGGTCTTGTATGTAGTTCCTTCTTATTAAATTTCATTGTTGAGAGCTTTTTTCTAGGTATAGAGTATCACTTGTAAATAGTGATCATTTGCCTTATCATCTTGGTCATCTTAATTTATTTCATGACCCATATCCAGGGCCCTAATGTCATGTTAAATAAAAGTTATGATAGCAGGTATTCTTCTGGTTCCTGATCCAAATAAAGATACTCCTTTAGGTACAACGTTTGCTGTGAACTGAAGACATTTAATTTTCATAAAGTTTTGGAGAAAGAAGTGTAATAAAGTGAGGGAGCACCTGCTTGGTAGATTATAAAAATAAGTACAATGAAAACTGTGGTATTGGTGTAGAAAAAGGCATGAATCAAAAAACAACACCCTAAGCCAGGGGTTGTAGCTCAAGGGTAGAGCATTTGACTGCAAAAAACAACACCCAAAGAAACTTTTGCGTGTAGGAATTTAATATATCATCAATGTATAATGTCAAATTAACATAGGAAAATACATACCACTAAATAAATGATGTTGGGACAAATCTGTAACAGGACAAAGAAATAACATCTTTGCTAAGACGTGCTAGGAAAAATGACTCCAAATAGCTAAAGGCAAGGAAGTTATGTGCATTTTACAAATGAGTTTCTATTTGCTCCCGTCTAAAAATGTAATCAATAATGGTAAAAGGCTAGTAAACAAGAAAATAAATCCACAAAGTAAAGGGGACAATACATAAGAAAACAAGTCTTTTAAAAGAAATGACAGCAACATTTGGGAAGCTAGAGAGCAACGTTTATTTTTCTCTCTTCTCTTGTCCTTTTGAGGTCCTGAGCTCACAGGCTCTCCTACACTTCCAACTCCAGCCCTCACGTGGCACCCTGCAGGCAGCCTCCTGTGCTTAGGAATGGGTCTCGGACCCGTGGCCGGGAGACGATGCTCTTCTGAAAGCTCCCAGAGCCAGCTGGGGAGAATGAATCACAAGCCCATTCTGGGAGCAAGGCCAGGTAGCCTGGCAGAGGGGGACAGCCTGGTCCCTCTCACAGACACAAGGCCCATGAGTGGAGATCGCCCTCCCTCTTGGAGAAGGGAATACTCAGGGCTTCTGTACATTTCATTACACAGAGCTGAACATCCTCACTGGAGTTTTTCCTTACAAATGGCTGTACTTTTATTAAAGATTCTGAATGCTGAAATTTTTAAGTAAAAACCAAGGTGGCAAAGACTGTCTTCCTTAAAGGAAAAGGCATAGGTTTTCAGAAGCTTACAGGATGTGGTGGGAGAATTTCAGACCTAGGGAGCAGCCCTCCAGAAACTCTACCTAGGACCTGGCATCCGAAAGCCTACTTGCCCATGCTCAGAGCAGACAATGAACTATAGGGCATCCCACTTGCCCCCTGATTGCCTGGTTGGGAGTTTTTGCTCAACAGAATGTGGAGATGGGTAATCTAGAATGAGGCCTTTGAGATGTAATCATCTTTTCCTGTTCTCCAAGTGGAGTAACAATTTCCACCATGCAAGGCTGGTGGCAGTGAGGACTCAGACACACCCCATCCCCTTGAGAAATTAGAGTTTGGAGAGCTCCTTTCTATACCCCGGGGACAAGGAAAGAAAACTTTGATTTGCAAAGTTGAACTATGGATTAGGGTGTTTGGTGCAGAAGTGACCGGAGGGGAAGGGAAAAGACAAGAAATCTAATAAACAAAGCATAATTGGTCCCTTGAGACTTTGTCCCTAAAGTTAGAGAAAGTTAACCTGTTCCAATTGCACTTGCTTCAAATTCCGCAACTTGCCCAGCCTTGCCATTTTTGCAAGCCTCGGGGTGACCTCCTCCACTCTCCAGAGGTGAGTCAGCCCTTGTCAGGGTCTTTTGAATGCTCGTTTAGCAGCATGAGTTCTGAAAGCCAGTTCCTGTGATCCGTAGCCCTGTCCCATGTTCTTCAAGCCTAAAAACCTGGTGGCCTGACCTAGTTATCCTCTCCTGGAGACCTGTCCCAAGAAAATATGTTCTGGCTGTTCGGATTAGGAAGCCAGAAGTTTCAAGTGATTTAAGAGTCCCCCATCTGTGGTGGCGAGAGTCTGCTAATCAGTGGGCATTGGTGTTCAACTGCTTTAGACCCCCTGACTCCTGGAAACGGAGCTAAATGCTAGGTGACCCTGATGGTCCTTTTCTTCACTGAAGTCAGTAGAAAGAGGACTCCCTCAGAGATGAGCTCTTTCCTCTCCTTCCAGAATGTCCATTTGGGGAACAAGTCTTTAGGGTAACATCCTTGTCTGAAATGCTTCCTGCATCGGCCCATCTGGGGCTGGCCAGGAACCTAACACAGCTTTGCTAGGACTACTGTCCACACCCGCATGCTGATTCAGCTGCTTAGCTGCTGCTTGTTGTTAACACAGTTGCTTTCAAGTTTACACGTTCAAGTGTGCTTCCATTTGCTTATTTTTAAATAAACCATTTTTGTGATTTTCATTATTGCTGGATAACTATGTATCTACCCTCCCTGGAATGGCACCGTTTATGCCATTATCTTGATTTTACAGACATGAAAACTACTGTGCTAGGGTTTTAGGGGAATGTGTTCTCTTCCATAAAGCTTCCTTCCAGTGGAAGGGGGCTTTCCAATTGCAAATCCAGTGTTGAGGCTGCATGAAAATGCTCCAAAGAGGAAGAGCCCTTGTTGGTAAATGATGACAGCAGAGATTCCACTTGCATTAAAGAGTTTGCTGGCTACTCACCATGCCTGGCTGTAGCTTGAAGCTCATTCTGTCAGTACTCTGGGTCAGGGAAGAGAAAACAGTGTCACAGTGGAGCAGGGCTAGATAGATAGGAGCTGAGCAGAGGAGAGGGGCAGGGGGAGCGTGTAGGAGGCTGCCCTACCCAGGAGTCCTAACTTCTGTTGAGATCCCTGCTGGCCCTCTCTTCCTGTTTGCTCTCTATGCACTTTACTCTTCCTCCTGCTCTTTGTCCCATGTCCCTCTCCTTTCACAAGTTATTTGAAGCCCAGAGGAAAGGCATCAGGTTTTCTGAGTATGTGCAGTGTGCTGTGGTAACACAGAGAGGACTCTGGGAAAGTGTCTGAGCCCCTCTACAGAGCAGATGATGGTAAAGCGGCTGAAGAAAAGAAATTAAAGCCTGTGTGATTCAGTAATGCAAATATATGTACCTTAGCTAAGTGTTTTTGAGTCTGCTACTTTCTTAGTGGGGAATCTAGGGGTTTTCATTAATGTAACTGAGGAAATATTTGTCTTGAAGATGTGTGTGTGTGTGTGTGTGTGTGTGTGTGTGTGTGGTGGGAGGGTTGTCCTGAAAGATCTCACTGTTCATATTTCTGGGAATTCATCAGTTTCTCAGGTAAATCTATTTTGAGCAGAATTTCTACCATGATAGAACCAAATTCTAGAAAATTTCCCTTCAAAGAAGGACTAAAATAATAAATAATAAGGGACTAAATATACATGCTGGAACTGAATACGAATATAATTAAAATATCAGAAACCCTGGTATATAAAATATTGCTTAGCGTTAGCAATGTGTACATTGATTAACTGCCAAAAAATGGCACATATAAATCTTTTCTCCCATTTTCATTGTTTCCATTTCTTCCTCATTTGGTTTCATTTCTATTTCCTTGGCTTCTTCATTGCACTCTTTTTCTTTGTCTTCCTTTCTGGTTTCTCTTTTCCTTTCCGACCATTAATTCTCTTTCTGACTTTACACTATTTTCCATAGAGAGTTTATCAATGACTTTGCTCATTTATTTATTCTTATTTACATCTCAATATATTCTCCTCTTCTATTTAACTTTTTGTAATGTTCTCTTTCAAATACTTATCTATTTACTACTTGTTTATTTAAGTTTGGGCTAATTTTAATTTTTTAAAAAGAGATTTAATGAAAGACACTTACTGAAGATTTTAAAATTGGGACATAATTCATATCACATAAAGTGAACCACTTTACAGTGCACAGTTCGGTATCAGTACATCCCAGAGCTGTGGTTTTATGTTGTGAGTGTACAACTAAGTAGGTGGGAAAGAACTTGGTGAAGAGTGAGTGTGTTTGGGTGTGGGACGCTCAGGGGGCGCTCCAGAAAGCATTCCTTTCACTGGAAAGAACTGGCTACTTCTCCACCCATGTGAAGATTTGAGTTTAACTAAGCTGCTAGCCATTCAAACATTTACCTCTGCCTTTGGAGTGATTATCAAGTTGCCTGGAAATGTAGCTCACCTTTTATGTTAGTTGATTGTAACTACTCAAACAGAGAGGGGATATGTTGGCATTACTCATGAGTACTCACCACTAAAGATAATAGGGTGCAGGTTCCCCATGGGAGGCAGATCAGAAGGGTCAAATCTCCCCAACTAGCCCAGACTCATCCCCACAGCCCAGGATAGTTTGTTGGGACTTTAACCATTTCTGAGAGTAGATCATTTTTGTTTCCATAGTGTCTGTACTCATAGCCCTTCATTTTTTTTTTTTAAGGGAGAGAGGAATGGCTCCCTGCCATGGAACCCCTCTTGCTGTCATCTGCATATCAGACATGAAGTAGAAGCATGATCATCTTTCTGAGTTTGTGAAAGAGGCCAGCTAATCCCGTACTACAAGAGAGTTTCTGAATGAGGGGGATCTGCTTTGTTTCTCCTTGTCCTGTTGTGCATGTGACCTGGAGGACAGAATGCACCATGATGGGTAAGTGGGAGGCACCTCCTCAGCTCCGCCATGACTCTGAGGTGGGAGGACCAAAGGCAGAAAAAACTGAGTCCTCCTGATATGTCTCCTGGTTTTATGTTAGGTGATGCCACAGCCTTTCAACAGGCACTGTCGCCATGCTGCACATGGGTCATGCTGGGCACAGGACCCCAGGTTATCAGGTGACCCTGTTTTATCCACTGACCCCTCCTTGTGCTAGTCCTTTCGCCCTCTTTGCCACCAGCCATAAATGGCCACGGTTCAGAGTATTGTTGTGACGATTATTATATTATGTTGTACTATTGTTACATATTATACTGTATTATATTATGTCATATTGTAATGTATTATATTACTTATTGGATGCATGGGGTATTTAGTATAATTTGGTAACGCTTGAGAAATAAACAAATACAATGTTCGTTTAGTTCAACTCGATGCAGGCACAAGTGCGATTATTTTTCATTCTTCTCTCACCAGTCTTCCCCCCGGTGGATTTTGCATCGAGATGAGCAGGCATGTTTCAGGAGCTGTTTTCCTACCACTGTCTGCCCCCGAATGAATAGATGAAGTTGAGAATAATTTGTAAAACTTAGTGATTCACAGGACAGTTGACTTGGGTAAGTCTTCTGAAATAATTTTTCAACCAGATTTACTTTGAGTTTTACACATCACTTTTTATTTATTTTTAATTTTTAAAAAAATGTTTAGTTTTGATAGAGGGAAAGTGGGGAAAGGCAGAGAGAGAGAGAAACAGATTCTGAAGGGGGCTCTGGGCTGAGAGCAACTGAGAGCAGAGAGACCGACTTGGGGTTCGAACCCACAACCGCGAGATCATGACTTAATCCGAAGATGAAGGCTCAACCGGCTGAGCCACCCAGGTGCCCTAACACATCGCTTTTTAAATATATAAAATATATTTTACAAAAAGAAGCAAAATCACTTATGCACATTATGTATCACTCAGATATGCACTTGTCTGACTATGTTACCATGCAAGCATAACATGGCTTTAATGACAAATGCCCTTTTTTTGGGTATGTTTTTGGAGGCAGGCTAGAAAACACTACTTGTTTTGATATTATTTGTGTTTCTTTTTTTAAAAGGGGCCTCCTGGGTGGCTCAGTCAGTTAAGGCTCCAATCTCTGCTCAAGTCATGACCACAAGTTCGTTGGTTCGAGCGCAGGCAAGCTCTGTGCTGACAGCTCAGAGCCTGGAGCCTACTTGGAATTCTGTGTCTCCCTGTCTCTCTGCCCCTCCCTTCTCATGCTCTGTCTCTCTCTGTCTCACAAATAAATAAAACATTAAAAAATTATTTAAAGGACATTTAAGTCCTGGTTGTAGGAGAGAAGACAGTGTAAGTGGATCTGGCACTACCCGGTCCCTTCACGGTCACACTGCCTACGTGCACGTGCGCACCTCTGATGTACCTGGAAGAGTGGCTGCCTCACGGTCACCTCCAACCCTGGGCAGACAGGACTGAGGAAAGGTGATCTGCAGTCAGTCTGACGTACAATGTGGTTCAGATCACTGGCGTTGCTTTAAAGGACAGGTTACCATAGAAATGCATCTTGGAAACAAGTCATCACACTTGGAATGTTTCAGGTTTTATGAAGTGTGATATTTGTTCAGTTTATTTTGTGAAATACTACCACAAAGCAGTAAGCGTGAAATAACTCTTAATGTCTCCAACTTTTACATTTTCAGCAATTCTTGAAATGTATCAATATATACACGTGTGTAGAAAGACAGAGAGTTATAATTCTCTTCTAAAAGTGCAGATTTGCAGATGTCAGAGAGAGACCTGTGTAAAGTGTGGTCTCAATAGCTATTGGTGAATCTCTGAAGCATTGGGATGCTAAAAATACATTTACATAAGAATAGAAAAGTACAGTAAACATACCAGTCCATATTTAAAAAAAATTTTTTTTGTTTTATTTATTTTTGAGAGAGAGAGAGAGGGACAGCATGAGCAAGGGAGGTTCGGAGAGAGAGGGAGACACAGAATCTAAAGCAGGCTCTAGACTCTGAGCTGTCAGCACAGAGCCCAAGGCCGGGCTCAAACCCATGAATTTTGAGGTCATGACCTGAGCCAAAGTCGGAGGCTTAACCAACTGAGCCACCCAGGCGCCCTCATACCAGTCCATATTTTGATCATGGCTTTCATGACTGGGAAATTTTCTAACCAGAGTGATGACAGTATTTTTTTTATCTCAAAGTAAAGTATGGAAAAATGAAAAGAAGCTAATGTATGAGTAGGTTTGGTGCAACAGACATTACAACCAAAGGGACACTAAAAAATTAAGACCATGCTCTCGGTTTTTAACCAGGAGGTTGAACGACCTGTCAATTTTGAACATTCTGGAAAAATATCATTCTTGATTGTGACCTGCTTATTTATGATAAAGATTTTTTATCCTTTATTTTATTGCACAGTGAAGAGCTTTACCTACATTGTGAATTTCTTTGCCTGTCTTATAGCTAAGTATCTTGTTCTAGTTAATTCTGGTTTGAGTGATTGGAAGCTTCCAGGACAAAGCCTTGAATGGATTTCTCACATTGTTTGATCATTTCCACTGATTTCTGCGCATCTATTTTTAAGAGACAGTTTTTAATAAATTCCTTAGTATTTCTGGTCTTATTCAAAACAATGCTAAATTCTGTATACTTTATGACTAACAGTCTGAATGTTGCTATCTTCATAGCAGTGAAGCTTAATCTTAAGTCTCCCAACCACCTGTGTCATAAGTGGTATGATCTCTGGTAACTATTCTAAGTTTTCAGTCTGAAAATGGAAGTGTTTGATAAATGCAGTTGGAGTCTGCACTCTATCTATAGTGATGGCATGAAGAGCATAGGAACCTACAGGGTAATAATAATCTTTCTTGTAGGTCGTTCATGTACTGTCACAGGATGGTCTCTGAGACCTCACACTTCCACCTGTATACTTCAGTTATGGATCACTACTTTCCTTTTGTAAGTGAGCAAAAGAAAAGATACATAAGTGAAATTTTGTTCTTGGATCAAAAATTAATGTCTGTGTCCTCATGTTCTGTAATTAGCACCTGATTTTCTATCCTTCTGTCTTTATGGGTAAGGACTGATCAATGGTGTGCTGAGAAATGAACAAGCTGTTCCTTCCTTGAGAAAACGTCATTATTAAATAACAACTTCATATCATTAAACAAGTTATTAAATTCCCCTGGAGGGGCATGGGAGAGGAATTTTAGTAACTATATGTGCTTCCTTTTCATGAAACACCTGATATTTATTTATTTTGAAGTAAGAGAACGAGAGAGGGAGAGAGAGGATCCAGGAAAGCTCTATGTTGTCAGCTCAGAATCCTACATGGGGCTTGAATGCATGAACTGTAGGCTCATGAGCCGAGTTGAAATCAAGAGTTGGATGCTTAACCAACTTAGCAATCTAGGTGACCCCAAAACATCAGACATTATTTCATTTTTTAAATGTTTTTTCACTTAAAATTTTTTTATGTTTATTTAATTTTAGCGAGAGAGACAGAGTATGACCAGAGGAAGAGCAGAGAGAGAGAGAGAGAGAGAGAGAGAGAGAGAGAGAGAGTGAGAGAGAGAGAGTGAGAGACGTACACACACAGAATCTGAAGCAGACTCCAGGCTCTGAGCTGTCAGAATAGAGCCCATTGTGGGGCTTGAACTCACAAGCCTCGATATCATGAGCTGAGCCAAAGTCAGAAGCTCAACCAACTGAGCCACCCAGGTGCCCCTACAACACCTGATTCTTAAAGTTGTCCATCTTGGGTTGATCTCACACTTCGCAGCCATGGTGTGCAGTAGGTGGAGAGGTGACCTTTCACGTGACAGTGTCAAAATATAAGGGTGAGGTACAGCAAATAAATTCAAATCACTTATTTAAAAATATAAGAATATTATTTAAAACCTTCAGGGATAATGGGCACGTTCCCCTGAGGAGGTGTGAGTAGGGTCATGTCAGAGATATCTAGAGGGGAAACCAGTAACAAAAAAAAGTGAAATGGGACTGGACATCAGTCAATTCAGAAAAATATCTTTCATGTGAACCAAAAGATTTCTCACCAAAAAGACATAAATTGTCTATTATAGCTACTAAATGGAATAGGATTTTAAGTCTAAAGACTTCATTAATTTCTTTCCCCCATTTAAGAGCACAAGTTTGGGAGACAAAATTATGTTCCAATAAATTGGATTCCAAGATTGTAACTTCTTCTCTCCTTGATTTCCAGTTGCACAGCTGGGATTCATTGTGCTCCTCATGTGGATGTGTTCAAGCAGAGAGTGGATGATGATTTGGCTGAGATGTTCTAGAAGAACTTTAAGTTCAGACGGGGAGGCTCTCTATATGGTCGATAGACTTTCCAATCCTGAGTTTTCATGATTTGTTTCTCAGCACCTTGAGAGTTTGATCCTCAGAAACTCATGGGCCGGGAAAATAAAACTCACACATGGGTGAGTGAGTTCATTCTGCTGGGGTTGTCCAGTGACAGGGAGATGCAAGTCTTCCTCTTTGTCCTGATCCTGACGATGTACTTGGTGACTTTTGTGGGAAATGTTCTCATTCTTCTTCTGATCGGACTGGACAGCAGGCTTCATAAGCCCATGTACTTCTTCCTTAGTGTTTTATCCATTGTGGACCTTTGTTATTCAAACAGTATTGCCCCACAAATGCTGGTCCACATGCTCTCAGCTCGGAAGTCCATCCCATTCTACAGCTGTGTGTTCCAGCTCTATATCGTTCTGGCAGCGGGTGGGTCTGAGTTTTTCCTGCTGGGAGCCATGGCCTATGACCGCTATGTGGCGGTGTGCCACCCATTGCGCTACACAGTCATCATGCATGGGCGGCTGTGTCTGGGGCTGGCTGCTGGCTGCTTGGGGGCTGGCTTCACCAATTCACTGATGGAAACAATCATTACTTTCTGGCTTCCCCTGTGTCACAATGTTATTAATCACTTTACCTGTGAGACCCTAGCAGTGGTACGTCTAGCCTGTGTGGACATCTCCTTCAACAAGGTCATGGTGGCCATCTCGGGATTTCTGGTGATCATGCTTCCCTGTTTCCTGGTTGTGTTCTCTTATGCTCGTATAGTTGCTGCCATTCTGCATATCCGCTCTGCCCAAGGACGCTGCAAAGCATTTGAAACCTGTGCTTCCCACCTCACCGTGGTTTCCATGTGCTTTGGAACGGCCATCTTCACATACTTGAGACCAACTTCTGACTCCTCGGCAGAGCAAGAGAAGATGGTGGCCCTGTTCTACGCTGTGGTGACCCCAATGCTGAATCCCTTAATCTACAGCCTGAGGAACAAGGAGGTAATGAGTGCCCTGAGAAAACTCTTGGGAAAATTTAGTGAGAAATGGTGAAGAGTCACGAAATTTCTCCTTCCTTCCGGGAGTCTGAAGAACAACATTTCAAACAGGGAGGAAATGATTGACATGCTCTTTTTCCAGATTTGCTAATAAGGTACATCAAGGCGAGCACAGTTTTGAAGACTGACGTTTCACATTAGTCCCCATTTTGAGTATGTATTACTGCCCTATTATACATATAGTAAAAAAAAAAAAAGCCTCAGTTATTATGTTGGGATCTGCTTGGTTAGCAGTCACTATAGAGTTCACGTTCTCCCTTCCCCTTTCCTATTTCTTCTGCTTATGCTCCATGGAAATGCAATGTGGACAAGGAAAAGTCTTAGAAGGAAGACAGCCATGGCTCACATCTTGACATACCCCTCACCAGCACTGTGGCTTTGACAAATATGTTTAATATCTCTGACCTCTGGTTTCCTCAATCATTAAAAGAAGGAATAAAATTCAATATGTGTAATTCTTTTGAAGATTTTAGATAATCTATGTAAAATACTTGGTAGGGGGGTGGTATAGATACTTAACTATTTAAAAAATTTTTAATATTTATTTTTATATAGTTATTGTCTAGTTGGCTTCCATATAATACCCAGTGCTCATCCCTACAAGTGCCCTCCCTCATGAGCATCACCCCTCTTCCCTTCCTCTTCCCCTTTCAGTACTCAGTTCGTTTACAGTATTCAAGAGTCTCTCATGATTTTCCTCCCTCCCTCTCCCTAACTCTTTTTCCTCCTTCCCTTCCCCATGGTCCTCTGTTAGGATTCTGCTGTTAGACCTATGAGTGTAAACATATGGTATCTGTCCTTCTCTGCCTGTCTTATTTCACTTAGCATGAAACTCTTGAGGTCCGATAAATGTTGCTCCAAATGGCCAGATTTCATTCATTCTCATTGCCATGTAGTATTCCATTGCATAGATAAACCACATCTTCTTGATCCATTCATCAGTTGATGGACATTTCAATTCTTTTCATGATTTGGCTATTGTCGAAAGTGCTGCTATGAACATTGGGGTACCTGTGCTCCTATGCATCAGCACTTCTGTATCCCTTGGGTAAATCCCTAGCAGGGCTATTGCTGGCTTATAGGGGAATTCTGCTGTTACATTTTTGAGGAACCACCATGCTGTTTTCTAGAGCGGCTGAACGAATTTACATTCCCACCAGCAGTGTAGGAGGGTGCCCATTTCTCCACATCCTTGCCAGCATTTTTAGTCTCCTGATTTGTTCATTTTAGCCACTCTGACTGGTGTGAGGTGGTATCTCAGTGTGGTTTTGATTTGTGTTACCCTGATGATGAGTGACACTGAGTATCGTTTCGTGTGCCTGTTGGCCATCTGGATGTCCTCTTTGGAGAAGTGTCTGTTCAGATCTTCTGCCCATTTCTTCACTGGGTTATTTGTTTTTCAGGTATGGAGTTTTCTGAGTTCTTTGTAGATTTTGGATACTAGCCCTTAATCTGATATGTCATTTGCAACTTTCTTTTCCCATTCCTTCAGTTGCCCATTAGTTTTCTTGATTGTTTCCTTTGCAGTGCAGAAGCCTTTTATCTTGATGAGGTCCCAATAGTTTATTTTTGCTCTTGATTCCCTTGCCTTTGGGGATGTGTCAAGTAGGAAATTGCAGTGGTTGTGGTCAAGGAGGCTATTTCCTACATTCTCTTCGAGGGTTTTGATGGTTTCCTGTCTCACATTCAGGTCCTTCAGCCATTTTGAGTTTATTTTTGTGTATGGTGTGGAAAGTGGTCTGGTTTTACTCTTCGGCATGTTGCTGTCCATTTCTCCCAGCACCACCTGCTAAAGAGGCTGTCTTTTTTCCATGGGATACTCTTTCCTGCTTTGTCAAAAACTAATTGGCCCTACATTTGTGGGTCCAATTCTGGGTTCTCTATTCTATTCCATTGGTCTATGTGTCTGTTTTTGTGCTAATACCATACTGTCTTGATGATGACAGCTTTGTAGTAGAGGATAAAGTCAGGGATGGTTTTGGTTTCTTCTTCGGTATTACTTTGGCTATTTGGAGTCTTTTGTGGTGCCACACAAATTTTATGATAGTTTGTTCTAGCTTTGCGAGGAATGCTGTTGCAATTTTGATGGGATTGCATTGAATATGTAGATTGCTTTGGGTAATAATGACATTTTAACAATGTTTATTCTTCTGATCCATAAGCATGTAATGGTTTTTCCATTTCTTTGTGTCTTCTTCAATTTCCTTTATAAGATTTCTATAGTTATCATCATACAGATCTTTCACATCTTTGGTTAGGTTTATTCCTAAGTATTTAATGGTTTTTTGTGCAATTGGTAATGGGATCAGTTTCTTGATTTCTCTTTCTGTTGCTTCATTATTGGTGTATAGGAATGCAACCGATTTCTGTACTGATTTTGCACCCTGCAAATTTGCTGAATTCATTCAGTTCTCATAGGCTTCTGATAGAGTCTGCCAGGTTTTCCATGTATAATGTCATCTGTGAAAAGTATAAGTTTGACTTCATCTTTGCCAATCTGTTGCCTTTTATTTCCTTTTATTGTCTGATTGCTGATGCTAGGACTTCCTGCACTATGTAAAACAACAGTGGTGAGAGTGGACATCCTTGTCATATTCCTGATCTCAGGGAGAGAGCTCTCAGTTTTTCCCCATTGAGGATGATATTAGCTGTGGGCTTTTCTTCAATGGCTTCTAATATGTTTAAGTAATTTCCTTCTATCACGACTTTCTTGAGGGTTTTTATTAAGAAAGGATGCTGTATTTTGTCAAATGCTTTTTCTGCAACTAGCGACAGGATCATATGATTTTTATATTTTCTTTTGTTAATGTGATGTATCACATTGATGGATTTGCGAATATTGAACCAGCCCTGTAACTCTGGATGAATCCCACTTGATCACGGTGGATAATTCTTTTTATAGATGTTGAATTTGAATTCAATTTTCTAGTGTCTTGTTGAGTATTTTTGCATCTGTGTTCATGAAGGATATTGGCCTATAGTTTCTTTTTTTGTTGGGTCACTGTCTGGTTTGGGAACCAAAGTGATGCTGGGTTCATAGAATAAATCCGGAAGTTTCCTTCTATTTCTATTTTTTTGAATAGCTTGAGAAGAATAGGTGTTAACTCTGAGTAGATGGCTGGTAGAATTCTCCACAGATGCCATCTGGCCCTAGGCTCTTACTTGTTGGGAGATTTTTGCTAACTGATTTGATTTCTTCACTTATTATGGGTCTGTTCAGATTTTCTATCTCTTTCCATTTAAATTTTGGTTGTGCATGTGTGATTAGGAATTTGTCCATTTCTTCTAGATTGTCCAGTTTGTTGACATATAATTTTTATAGTATTCCATGATGATTGCTTGTATTTCTGAGGGACTGGTTATAATTCATCCATTCATTGATGATTTTGTCTATTTGGTTGCTCTCTTTTCTTTTTGAGAAGCCTGGCTAGAGGCTTATCAATTCCCTTTATTTTTTCAAAAAGCCAACTCTTGGTTTTATTGATCTATTCAACATGTTTTTTTATTATTGTATATTTTTTTATTTCTGCCCTGATCATTATTACTTCTCTTCATCTGGGTTTTGGGTGCTCTTGTTGCTCCCTTGGTAGTTTCTTTAGGTGCTCTCTTAGATTTTGAATTTATGCTTTTTCTAGTTTTTTTAAATAGGCCTGGATTGCAATATAGTTTCCTCTTACTACTGCCTTTGCTGCATCCCAGAGAGTTTGCATTGTTGTATTTTCATTTTCATTTGTTACCATATATTTTTAAATTTCTTCTCCAATGCCTGATTGGCCTAATCTTTCTTTAGTAGGGTGGTCTTTAACCTCTATGTTTTTGGAGGTTTTCCAGACTTTTTCCTATGATCAATTTCAAGTTTCATAGCATTGTGACCTGAAAGTGTGCATGGTATGATCTCAATTCATTTATATTTATGGAGGGCTGCTTTATGCCCCAGTATGTGATCTATCTTGGAGAATGTGCCATGCACACTCAAATTGAAGAGGCAGAGAGGAGAATAGGTGAGTTAGAAGATAAAATTATAGAAAAAGGGGAAGCCAAGAAAAAGTCAGAGAATTTGATCCAGGAGCGCGAAAGGAGATAGAGAACTGTGGGATACAATCAAAGGGAACAATATCTGTATCATAGGAATTCCTGAAGAAGAAGAAAGAGAAAAAGGTCCTACAATGGTACTTGATTAAATTATAGCCTAGAACTTCCCCAATCTCGGGAAGGAAATAGACACTGAAATCCAAGAGGCACAGAGAACTTCCCTCAGACGTAACTTGAATCGACCTTCACCATGACATATCATAGTGAAACTGGCAAAATATAAGGAGAAAGAGAGAACTCTGAAAGCAGCTAGGGATAAAAGGGCCCTAACATACAAAGGGAAACTTATTAGAGTGGTTACAGACCTACCTACAAAAACTTGGCAGGCCAGAAAGGAATGGCAGGGAATCTTCAATGTAATGAATGGAAAAAATATGCAGGCAGAATCCTTTATCCAACAAGCCTGTTACTCAAAATAGAAGGAGAGATTAAAGTTTTCCCAATAAACAGAAATTGAAAAAATTCATCACCACCAAGCCAGCACTACAAGAAATCCTAAGAGGGACTCTATGAGGGAAATGTTGCAAGGAATACAAGGTATTAGAGATATCACCTCTCTGCCTCTTCAATTCGTGCAGTGGCAGCCTCCATTTTATTATGTACCTCATTTATAGCATTTTAAAACTCATTATAAATATTTTTAAGGTCACTAGTCTTTGTATCAATAGTTTCTCTGATGTCATCCATGCTTTTTTCAAGCCCAGTGATTAAGTTTATGATAATCATTCTAAAATCTTGCTCCATTATGTTGCTTCTATCTGTTTTGAGCATTTCTGTAGCTGTAACTTCTTCCTGGAATTTTGAGAGGAGAGTTCTTCCATTTCATCATTTTGACTAGCATTCTGGCTCTGTCAGTTGTAAAAGTTTGTTAAGCATTCTGCACCTGTGAATATTGCTCTATTAAAGGAGGCTCATTGACTGTCCAGGGCCTGTCGATTCAGGAAATATTCTTTTAATGGTGTCTCTTGGTTTCCCTTGTTTTGCCTTTGGTTATTTTATTACTGTACTCAGTGATATTTGGGTCTCTCCACCATATGTACTTTGATTTGCTTCTTGAGGTAACCCTAAAAAAGAAAACAGACAAACATACAGGGAACAAAAGCATGGAAATGCACAGACAAATCAAACAAACAAGCAAACCCAAAGGGAAAAGAAAAAAATGGGGGCAGGGACAAAAACAACAAAGGACTATCTAAAAGCATAAAACCAGAATCCCCAGCTACAAATAAAGAGTAGGGTAGAAGCAGTGCTGTTGGAAGAGCATATACGAAGAGCAAAGTGACGGGGGTGTGGAGGAACTGAAACTGAATGTTGACCAGGGAGAAAGACTAAAAGGCTTAATTCGGAGAGAGAAAGAGAAGAATATGGCAGGATGTGAGGAGAAAAAAATGAGGATAATATTAGCCTAAGAAACTATATAGTCTGATTATTCCAGAGAGAGGGAGAAAGGAAGGTATCATCAAGAGAATGGATTAAGTATGACTATTTAGGCAAACCAATGTAATGTGTTTTCAGTCTAGGGGAGGGTAGAGATAAGAATGGGATAAGGGAAAATATACCTGAATAACAAGAACTGATCTAGCCATGGCAATGCATCAATGTTGGTCTTCCCCTGGCTCTGAAAAGAAAAAGGCAGTTCTTCTGAGTGCATGGGCGTGGTTTGGTGTAAGCAGGTCCCGCCTCCACTGAGGGTCCCCCAAGCTGCTCCCCTGTGCCCCGCCCTGTGTTGGTGGTTGTAGGCAGAAGAATGGCAGCGCCTCAGTCCCTCCCCATACCAAGCCGTTGCAACCCACTCCTTTGGGCCCGATCTCCCTGTGTTGCGGGCGGGCCAAGTTGTATTTTCTAAGCCCCACCTTGTTTCTAGATACTAGTCCACACACTTTAATGATACCGTCCAAAATGAGAGGCACTCCCACAGGTGGGAGGCTTCCTATCCGGGAATCAAGTAGGGGGAGTAGGGAAGCAGTTTCTCCTGGCTCTGCCTGGGATCAGGGTACTGAGCCCATGGAAAGGGCCCCAGCTAGAGAGAAAGGATCTCTCTGCCTGCACCCTGAGGTTATAGATGGGATGATAGGATCCCTCTCTGTCCTGGGCTGAGGTTTTTCTCTTTTCTAGAGACAGTTCTATGAGTGTTTCAGCCTCTCTTTCTCTTCCCATCGTCTCTCCATGGCTCTACGAAGCTCTGCGCTTGGGGCGGGGGAGGAATTCCCTCCAAGCCTCCGGATCAGGCCGGGTTTTATCTTCCCCAGTCAGCACTCACTTACCTATGAGGCTGTCTTCTTAATGGGCTCTGTCTCTTTTCCTCTCAGAATCTTGCGGATCAGAGTATTGTGGCTTCAGTCCTTCTTAGATTGATAGATGTGAATGGGCAAAAGTATAGAGCCCCTACTTCTCTGCCATCTTGCCAGAATCCTCCGACATCTTTATAATATTAAGTTGTCTCATCCAAAGAATGAAATGTCTTTGGAGTTATTGTGGTCATTTTTTATGTCCTATTTAAAGCTTTAATATTTTCTCCACAATCACTTAACAGATATTTGTTACATGCATGTTATAGGGCCGGCACTCTTCCAAGTATGGTGGGTACAGCAGTGAAAGACAGAAGTGTCAGTCTTCATGGAGATTACATTCTATTTAAGGGAAATAAATAATAAATATAAGAAACAATATATAGTATATTATAGGTATTGACAGCTATAAAGAAAAAAATGAGAAGAGTTGATGATGAATATTGGAAGGACTGAAAGTTTTGGCAAAGCACTCCATAGAAATTATATATACTCTCTGATGAGACATTCCTAAATACTTTATAACTTCTGTTGCTATTATAAATGGCAGCTTATTTTATTTCTTTCATTGGTTATTGCTGGTATACAGAAATGCTATTGACTTCTGTGAGATGGTCTTGTATGTAGTTCTTTCTTTTTAAATTTCATTGTTGAAAATTTCGTTTCTAGACATATAATATCATTTGTAAATAGTGAACTTTTTCCTTATCATCTTGATCATCTTAATCTATTCTTTATCATGTCTAGTCCAGGGCCCTAATGTCAGGTTAAACAAAAGTTATGACAGAGGTAGCATTCTGGTTCCTGATCCAAATGAAAGAATATGAAGATTCTTCATTAGATATAATGTTTGCTGTGGATTGAAAACTTTTAATTTTAATAAAATTTTGAAGAAATAAGTTTAATAAAGTAAGGGAGTACCTGCTTAGTAGATTATAAAAATAAGTACAATGAAAACTGTGGTATTGGTATAGAAAAAGGCACGAATCAAACGACAATCCCCAAAGAAACTTTTGTGTATATGAATTTAATATATCATCGATATATAATGTCAAATTAACATAGGAAAATACATACCACTAAATAAATGATGTTGGGACAAATGGTTCTGTAACAGGACAAAGAAATAACATCTTTGCTAAGACATGCCAGGAAAAATTACTCCAAATAGCTAAAGGCAAGCAAGTTATGTGCATTTTACAAATGAGTTTCTATTTGTTCCCTCCTAAAAATGTACTCAATAATGGTAAAAGGCTAGGAAACAAGATAATAAATCCACAAAGTAAAGGGGACAATACATAAGAAAACAATGCCAGCGACATTTGGGAAGCTAGAGAGCATTTTTTTTTTTCTCTCTTCTCTTGTCTTTTTGAGGTCCGGAGCTCACAAGCTCTCCTACACTTCCAACTCCAGCCCTCATGTGGCACCCTGCAGGCAGCCTACTGTGCTTAGGACGTGAGTCTCCGACCCATGGCCAGGAGAAGATGCTCTTGTCAACACTCCCAAGTAAGGTGGGGAGAATGAATCCCAAGCCCATTCCTGGAGTAAGGCCAGGTAGCCGGGCAGAGGGAGACAGCCTGGTCCCTCTCACAGACACAAGGCCCGTGAGTGGAGATCACCCTCCCTCTTGGAGAAGGGAATACTCAGGGCTTCTGTACGTTTCACTACACAGAGCTGAACATTCTCACTGGAATTTTTCCATACAGGATGGCTGTACTTTTATTAAAGATTCTGAATGCTAAAAATTAGAGTAAAAACCAGGGTAGCAAAGAGTATCTTCCTTAAAAGAAAAGGCATAAGTTTTCAGAAGCTTACAAGATGTGGTGGTAGAATTTCCGACTTAGGGAGCAGCCCCGCCAGAGAATCTCTCTAGGACCTGGCATCGGGAGTCTCCCTGTGAATGTTCAAATCAGATAATGAACTACAAGTCATTCCATTGGCCCCTGAGTTGTCTGGTTGGGAGCTGTTGCTCCAAGGAATGTGGAGATGGGTGATCTGCATGAGGACTTTGAGGCGTAATCAGCTTTTCATGTTCTCCAAGTGGAGTAACAATTTCCACCATGCAAGGCTGGTGGCATGAAGACCCAGATGCACCCCACCCCCTTGAGAAATTAGAGTTTGGAGAACTACTTTTTAGGCCCTAGGGACAAGGAAACAAGACTTTGATTTGCAAAGTTGAAATGTGGGTTAGGGTGTTTGGGGCAGAAGTGACCGGAGGGGAAGGGAAAAGATAAGAAATCTAATAAACAAAGCATAATTGGCCCCTTGAGACTTTGTCACTAAAGTTAAAGAAAGTTAACCTTGCTTCAAATTCTGCAACTTGCCCAGCCTTGACATTTTTGCAAGGCTTGGGGTGACCTCCTCCACTCTCCAGAGGTAAGTCAACCCTTGTCAGGGTCTTTTGAACACTCATTAGCAACATGAGTTCTGGAAGCCAGTTCCTGTAATCGGTAGCCCAATCCCGTGTTCTTCAAGTCTAAAAACCTGGTGGCTTGACTTAGTTATTCTCTCCTGGAGATCTGTCCCAAGAAAATATGTCCCGACTGTTCGGATTAGGAAGCCAGAAGTTTCAAGTGATTTAAGGGTCCCCCACCTGTAGTGGCGAGAGTCTGCTAATCAGTGGGCATTGGTGTTCATCTCTGCTTTGGACTTCTGACTCCTGGAAACGGAGCTTGGATGCTAGGTGACGCTGATGGTCCATTTCTTCACTGATGTCCGTAGAAAGGGGACTCCCTCAGGGATGAGCTCTTTCCTCTCCTTCCAGAACGTCCATTTGGGGAACAAGTCTTTAGGGTACCATCCTTGTCTGGAATGCTTCCTGCATCGGCCCATCTGGGGCTGGCCAGGAACCTAACACAGCTTTGCTAGGACCCGCTCTCCACACCCGCACGCTGATTAGGCTGATTAGCTGCTGCCTGTTGTTAAAACAGTTGCTTTCAAGTTTACACATTCAAGTGTGTTTCCATTTGCTTATTTTTAAATAAACCCTTTTTGTTATTTTCATTATTGCTGGACTACTATGTGTCTACCCTCCCAGGAAAGGCACCATTTATGCCATTATCTTGATTTTACAGATATGAAAACTGCTGTGCTAGTGTTTTAGGGGAATGTGTTCTTTTCCATAAAGCTTCCTTCCAGTGGAAGGGGGCTTTCAAAATGCAAATCCAATGTTGAAGCTACATGAAAATGCTCCAAAGAGGAAGAGCCCTTGTTGGCAAATGATGACAGCAGAGATTCCACTTGCATTAAAGAGTTGTGTGGACGACTCACCATGCCTGGCTGTAGCTTGAAGCTCATTCTGTCAATACTCTGGGTCAGGGAAGAGAAAACAATGTCCCGGTGGAGCAGGGCTAGATAGATGGGAGCTGAGCAGAGGAGAGCGGCAGGGGGAGCGTGCAGGAGGCTGCCCTACCCAGCAGTCCTAACTTCTGTTGAGATCCCTGCTGGCACCCTTTTCCTGTGTGCTCTCCATGCACTTTACTGCCCCTTATGTTTTTTTGTCCCACATCCCTCATTTTTCCTAACTATTTTAAAGCCCAGAGGAAAGAGATCTGGGTTTTGAGTATGTGCAGTGTGCTGTGGTAATGAAGAGAGGACTCTGGGAAAGTGTCTGCGCCCCTCTACAGAACAGATGGTAAAGTGGCTGAAGAAGAGAAATTAAAGCCTGTGTGATTTGACCTTCAGTAATGCAAATACATGTACCTTAGCTAAGTGTTTCTGAATCTACTATTTTCTTGGTGGGGAATTTAGGGGTTTTCGGTAATGTAACTGAGGAAACATTTGTCTTGAAGATTTGTGTGTGTGTGTGTGGTGGGAGGGTTGTCCTGAAAGATCTCACTGTTCATATTTCTGGGAATTCATCAGTTTCTCAAGTAAATCTATTTTGAGCAGAATTTCTACCATGATAGGACCAAATTGTAGAAAATTTCCCTGCAAAGAAGGACTAAAAATAATAAATAATAAGGGACTAATTATAACATGCTGGAAATGAATACGAAGATAAATAAAATATCAGCAGCTCTGTTATATAAAATGTTGGATAGCATTAGCAATGTGTACATTGATGAACTGTCAAGAAAATGGCACATATAAATCTTTCCTCACATTTTCATTGTTTAAATTCTTCCTCATTTTGTTTAATTTCTATTTGTTTGGCTTCTTCATTACACTCTTTTCCTTTACTTCCTTTCTGGCTTCTCTTTTCCTTTCCAACCATTAAGTCTCTCTCTGACTTTATACTTTTTTTTTCTTTGAGAGCTTATCAATGACTTTGCTCATTTATTTAATCTTATTTACATCTCAGTATATTTTCCTCTTTTTCTGTTTAACTTTTTGTGATGTTCTCTTTCAAATACTTATCTATTTACTACTTGTTTATTTGATTGGGCAGTTTTTATTTTTTTAAGGATATTTGATGAAAGACATTTAATGAAGATTTAAAAATCGGGATATAATTCATATCACATAAAATTAACCACTTTAGTGGTTCAGTTCAGTATCAGTACATTGCAGAGTAGTGGTTTTATGTTGTAAGTGTACAACTAAGTAGGTGTGAAAGAACTTGGTGAAGAGCTAGGGCATGAGTGAGTGTGCTTGTGTGTGGGACCCCCAGGGGGCGCTCCAGAAAGCATTCCTCTCACTGGTAAGAACTGGATATCTTCACCCATGTGAAGATTTGGGTTTAACTAAGATGCCAGCCATTCAACCATTTACCTCTGCCTTTGGATTGATAATCAAGTGGCCTGGAAATGTAGCCCATTTTTATGTTAGTGTGATGGTAACTATTTACTCAAACAGAGAGGGGATATGTTGGCATTACTCATGAGGACTCACCACTAAAGATAATAGAGTCCAGGTTCTTCATAGGAGGCAGTTCAGAAGGGACAAATCTCCCCAATGAGCCCAGACTCATCCCCACAGCCCAGGATCCTTTGTTGGGACTTTATCCATTTGTGATAGTGGATCATTTTTGTTTCCATAGTGTCTGTACTCATAGCCCTTCATTTTTCTTAAGGAGAAAGGAATGGCTCCCTGCC
This sequence comes from Mungos mungo, assembly GCA_004023785.1. Taxonomy (NCBI): domain Eukaryota; kingdom Metazoa; phylum Chordata; class Mammalia; order Carnivora; family Herpestidae; genus Mungos; species Mungos mungo. Next base: position 3,756 of record PISW01013033.1, on the reverse strand, counting down.
ATGGACCCCCTCTTGCTGTCATCTGCACGTCTGACACGAAGTAGAAGCATGATCATCTTTCTGAGTTTGTGAAAGAGGCCAGCTAAGCCCGTACTACAAGAGAGTTTCTGAATGAGGGAGATCTGCTTTGTTTCTCCTTGTCCTGTTGTGCATGTGACCTGGAGGACAGACCCCAACATGACGGGTAAGTGGGAGGCACCTCCTCAGCTCTGCCATGACTCTGAGGTGGGAGGACCAAAGGCAGAAAGAACTGAGTCCTCCTGATATGTCTTCTGGTTTTATGTTAGGTGATGCCACAGCCTTTCAACAGGCACTGTCGCCGTGCTGCACATGGGGCCATGCTGGGCACAGGAGACAAGGGATGTGCCCCATGTTATCGGTTGACCCCATTTACCTGCTGACCCCTCCTTGTGCTAGTCCTTTCGCCCTCTTTGCCACCTGCCATTAATGGGCCATGGTTCAGAGTATTATTGTGACGATTATGATATTATGTTGTCTTATGTGTTGTATGATGTTATGTCATATTGTATTGTATTATACTACTTATTAGATGCATGGAGTATTTAGTATAAATTGGTATAGAGTGAGAAATAAATAAATACAATGTTCATTTAGATCAACTTGATACAGACAGAAGTACAGTTATTTTTCATTCTCCTCTCACCAGTCTTCCCCCACAGTGGATTTTGCATCGAGATGAGCAGGAGCGTTTCTGGAGCCTGTTTTCCTACCACCATCTGCCCACAAATGAATAGATGAGGTTGAGAAGATTTTGTAAAACTCAGTGATTCACAGGGCAGTTGAGTTGGGTAAGTCATCTGAAATAATTTTACAACAAGATTTACTTTGAGTTTTACACATCACTTTTTATTTATTTTTACTTTGTAAAAAAATGTTTAGTTTTGATAGAGGGAGAGTGGGGGAGGGGCAGAGAGAGAGGGAAACAGGATCTGAAGGGGGCTCTGCACTGAGAGCGGCTGAGCACAAAGAGATTGATTTTGGGCTCGAACCCACCAACCGCGAGATCATGACTTAAGCCGAAGAAAGAGGTTCAACCGGCTGAGCCACCCAGGTGCCCTAACACATCACTTTTTAAATATATCAAATATATTTTACCAAAAGGAAGCTAAATCACTCATGCACATTATGTATCACTCAGAAATGCACTTGTCAGACTACATTACCAAGCAAGCGTAATATGGCTTTATTGACAAATGCCCTCTTTTTGGGTGTGTTTTTGGAGGCAGGTGGGAAAACACTACTTATTTTGACATTGTTTGATGTTTTAAAAAAGGTGCCACCTGGGTGAATCAGTCAGTTAAGCCTCCAACTTCTGCTCAGGTCATGATCACAAGTTTGTTGGTTTGAGCTGTCAGCACAGAGCCTGGAGTCTCCTTCAGATTCTGCGTCTTCTTGTCTTCAGCCCCACCCTTCTCCTGCTTTGTCTCTCTCTGTCTCACAAATAAATAAAACATTAAAAAAATTATTTAAAGGACATTTAAGTCCTGGTTATAGGAGTAAAGACAGTGTAAGTGGATCTGGCACTACCCGGTCCCTTCACAGTCACACTGCCTACGTGCACGTGCGCACCTCTGACCTACCTGGAAGAGTGGCTGCCTCACGGTCACCTCCGACCCTGGGCAGACAGGACTGAGGAAAGGTGATCTGCAGTCAGTCTGACATACAATGTGGTTCAGATCACTGGCGTTGCTTTAAAGGACAGGTTACCATAGAAATGCATCTTGGAAACAAGTCATCACACTTGGTATGTTTCAGGTTTTATAAAGTGTAATATTTGTTCGTTTTATTTTGTGAACTACTACCACAAAGCAGTAGACATGAAATAACTATTAATTTTGTCAACTTTTACATTTTCAGCAATTCTTGAAATGTATCAATATATACACACATAAGTAGAAAAAGAGAGAGAGGTATAATTTTCTTCTAAAAGTGCAGATTTGCAGATGTCAGAGAGAGCGAGCTGTGTAAAATGTGGTCTCCATAGCTATTAGTGAATCTCTAAAAAGCACTGGGATGCTAAAAATACATAAGGATAGAAAATTACAGTAAACATACCAGTCCATATTAAAAAAAATTTTTTTAATTTACTTTTGAGAGAGAGAGAGAGAGAGAGCGTGAGCAGGGGAGGTTCAGAGAGAGAGAGAGAGGAAGACAGAATCTGAAACAGGCTCCAGGCTCCGAGCTGTCAGCACAGAGCTGGATGCGGGGCTCAAACCCAGGAACTGTGAGGTCATGACCTGAGCAGAAGTCGGAGGCTTAACACCCTGAACCACCCAGGCACCCCCATACCAGTCCATATTTTGATCACGGCTTTCATGTCTAGGAAATTTTCTAACCAGAGTGATGACAATATTTTTTTTTATCTCAATGTAAAGTATGGCAAAATGAAAAGAAGCTAATGTATGGGTAGGTGTTGTGCAACAGACATTACAAGCAAAGGGACACTAAAAAATTAAGACCATGCTATCGGTTTTTAACCAGGAGGTTGAACGATCTGTCAATTTTGAACATTCTGGAAAAATATCATTCTTGATTGTGACCTGCTTATTTATGATAAAAATTTTTTATCCTTTATTTTATTACACAGTGAAGAGCTTTACCTACATTGTGAATTTCTTTGCCTGTCTTATAGCTAAGTATCTTGTTCTAGTTAATTCTGGTTTGAGTGATTGGAAGCTTCCAGGGCAAAGCCTTGAATGGATTTCTCACATTGTTTGATCATTTCCATTGATTTCTGGGCATCTATTTTTAAAAGACAGTTTTTAATAAATTCCTTAGTATTTCTGGTCTTATTCAAAACAATGCTAAATTCTGTATATTTTATGACTAACAGTCTGAATGTTGTTATCTTCATAGCAGTGAAGCTTAATCTTAAGTCTCCCAACCACCTGTGTCATAAGTGGTATGATCTCTGGTAACTATTCTAAGTTTTCAGTCTGAAAATGGAAGTGTTTGATAAATGCAGTTGGAGTCTGCACTCTATCTATAGTGATAGCATGAAGAGCACAGGAGCCATTGGGGTAATAATAATCTTTCTTATAGATCGTTTATGTACTGTCACAGGATGGTCTCTGAGACTTCTGACTTCCACCTGTACACTTTATTTATGGATCACTGCATTCCTTTTGTAAGTGAGCAAAAGAAATTTTGTTCTTGGATCAAAAATTAATGTCTGTGTCCTCATGTTCTGTAATTAACACCCTACTTTCTATCCTTCTGTCTTCATGGGTAAGGACTGATCAATGGTGTGCAGAGAAATGAATAAGCTGTTCCTTCCTTGAGAAAACATCATTATTAAATAACAACTTTGTATCATGAAACAAGTTATTAAATTCCCCTGGAGGGGCATGGGAGAGGAATTTTAGTAACTATATGTACTTTCTTTTCATGAAACACCTGATTATTTATTTATTTTGAAATAAGAGAATGAGAGAGGGAGAGAGAGGATCCAGGAAAGCTCTGGGTTGTCAGCACAGAATCCTACATGGGGCTTGAACCCATGAATTGCGAGATCATGAGCTAAGTCGAAATCAAGAGTTGAATGCTTAACCATCTTAGCCATCTAGGTGCCCCTGAAACATCTGACATTATTTCATTTTTTAAATGTTTATTCACTTAAAAATTTTTTTATCTTTATTTAATATTAAGTGAGAAAGACAAAGTGTGACCAGAGGAAGAACAGAGAGAGAGGGAGAGAGAAAGAGAGAGAGAGAGAGAGAGAGAGAGAGAGAGAGA
>PISW01013032.1:0-28559 GCA_004023785.1 Mungos mungo | reverse complement strand
GCGCCCCGCGTCCCCACCGGATCCCGAGCCCCCCCCGGTCCCCGAGTCGCCCCGGCCGCCACTCCCCCGGCCCCAACGGCCACCGGCGACAGTTAGCCGGCCGGCGTGCGCCCTCACCTTGGTTCACCAGCCGCAGAGCGTGCGTGAAGGAGGGGTCCAGGGAGTCCTTCTCCGCCATCAGCTCCGGCAGGTACTTCTCCTCCATGCTCTCCGGCCGCCGGGCCCGGGACGCCGACGCGCGGCGGGCGAGCAGCGGCCGCCCCGCGCCCCCCGACCGCGCCCGCGCCCCAGCGGCGCGCAACCCCGGCCCGAAGCCGCGGCCGGGGCGCGGCGGAGCCAAGCCCGGAGGTCGGCCCGGCGGCGGCGGCACGGGGCGGGCGCCGGCCGCGCGGCCCCGGTCCCCGGGGGTGGCCGCCGAGTGCCCCGCGCGGGCGGCCGCTGCCTCCCGGACGCGGCCCCCGCGGCCCCGCAGCGGGCCGAGCAGGAGCGGGCGCGGGCGGGCGGCGCGCTCGGCGAGCCTCAGGCAGTCCCGGGCGAGCCCCGCCAGCCGGCGCCGGCGCCCCAGCTCCGCCGCGACCCGCACGCCGCGCGCCGCCCCGCGCTCTCCGAGCGGCCGCGCCGAGCGCCCGGCCCGCCGCCCCGCCCGCCGCGCCTGCGCCTGCGCGCCGCGCCCGCGCCCCCCGCCCCGCCCCGCCCTCCGCCTCGGTTGGAGGTGGGGGGGTCCCCGAGGAAGGGCGTCCCGCGCCTCCTGCCCGCCGCGCGCTCTCCTCTGGCCCGGGGGGCACGGGGGAGCCCGGCTGTGCGGGCCCGGCGTGGCCCGATGCGGGCGCCGGGAAACTGAGGCCCGGAGAGGTCGCGCGGCTCGCCCAAGGTCACGCGGCGAGCGCTCCCCGGCGGAGGGTCAGGGGCCCGGCCGGGCGAGAGGCTCCCCCTGCGGGCCCTGGGGAGAGGCGGCGGGGCGGACCGCCCTGCTCTCCGAGGCTGCCGGGACTTCCCTAACTTAGGTCGCCGCGCTGTCCCCTCCTATTTGGGAGCAGAGAATGCGGGCGCGCCGTCCTTCCTGGGCGCCCACCGGGGACCCTGGGGCCCGATGTCGATTACGTAAAAGAGCGTGCCCTTCAGGGTGTCTTTGTCCGCCCGGCTTGCCACCGGCTCATCGTTCTCTGCTCCTATACACCGGCGGTGTGGGTGAGGAAGAGGAAGGCTTGCTGGAGCCCGTCCCTTCCTGGGGAGTGTCCCCTGGACGCACGTGGGTGCCAATGTCCTCTGTCCCTTTCTGCCCCCTTCCCCCAAAGAGCCCTCCCTCAGACCCTTTTCAGGTTTCCTGAGCCTGTGGGGTCGGTGTCTCCCGGCTGGCGAGCTGACCCAGGACTCAGTCTGTCCTGACTTTCCGCCTCCAAACCCCCACCCCAAGTCCTGGCCTTGATGTCACCTTCCCTGGACAGCTTTCCAAGACTTCCTCTGCCAAGCTGGTCAGGGCACCGTGTCCTCCACACCTCCCGCCTTCCCTCCCCCTCACTGGTCAGCCCACGGCTGTAATTCTGTTGTCCTGAGACCATGAGCATCTCAGGAGAAGGGCTAGAGTTTCCTTTTGGGGGTAAGGTCCCCAACACCTGGTGCCTTTGGGACAGGTGCAGGGACACCAGATATGTTTGTTGAAGTAACAAACCAGTGGAAGGCCGCTCCTGTGGGCAGCTGCTAGGGCGGAATCTTCCTCCCATGCACCTGAAGGCTTCCACGACCGGAGCCGCAGCGAGTGGAAATCGAGGAGCACAGCGATGGTCTAAGTCCCAGCCCCCAGCACCCCCTGCGCTCAAGCTCAAGCACCCCATCCCCTGTTCCTCCCTAGACTGACTTGGCTCCTGGCTACAGCGCCATTTCAGCGATCCAAGTAAGAACCTTTTTCATGCATTTCTTTTGTCTATACTCCCAAGAGGCCCTCAGATGACAGGTTAAATGTGTGGCCTGTGGGACGGGACAACCGGGATTTGCGATTACGGCTCTGCTGCTCACTAGCGGTGACCTCTCTGTGCCTCAGTCTCCTCATCTGTACAGATGAGAATTCCACCGATGTCATAACAGAGCCATGAAGATGAAACTAAGCAACTCCTGGTGAAATCCCCAAAACAGTCTCCAGCACACAGCAAGTGTTTAGCTGCTCTTCCAAATCTCTCCTTCCCCTCGGCTGTAGCTCCCGGGAGCACTTAGCAAACGCCACTGTGTGCAAGCCTCACTCCGGGACACCGCATGCATTGCCCAAGCCGACTAAGCGAAGGACCCGGGGCCCAGGAGTGGGGCTTCTAGAACAGCAGCGTGGATGGTGGCAGCCCCAGCTGCTCCCTGACTCTGCGGGACCTTGGCTGATGAGCCTGTGTGAGCTTCAGGGACCACCTCTCCAAAACCGGGGTGAGGCCGGCCAACCCGGAGGGCGGTTGGAAAGACTCACGGGGCAATGTCTTCTCCTCAACATTAGAATGAAAGTACACACCTCTGGCTCCCAGAGGTGAGTCCCCCGGCAGGCAGGCAGGCAGGCAGCTGCCTTTAGAGGCAGGGAAGGAGAAGGTGAGTTCTGGGCATGGGTGAGCCCCCAGGGGGGAGGGGGGTAGGATGGGACCCAATGCTGGACTCTCACCCCTCTCCCTCACCACTTCCTCTTTTATGGTCTTTCCATCCAGACCCTCCGCCGGAGTAACACTCCAAACTTGAGGAATCGCTGCTTTCATTAAGCATTTGCCGAGTGCCCAGGCACTAGGTCAGGGGCTCTTTCATTCATTCTTTTAAGTTTTCTCAACAACCTGTAGGGAAGACACTATTTATTACCACTTACAAATGAGGAAACCGAGGCTCAGAGCAGTTTGCTACTTTGCCTAAGTCCATGGCTGTCAGTAAGGGATTCCAGACCCCTGGACCCGAAGGCTTCCTCCCCCTCCCATCCCTGTTGAGCCTGTGACACTGGGGACTGGCTCCACCCTCCTGCATCCGCAGGGTTGGCAGAGAAGCCTCGCCAGCAGCTGGGGAGGAGGGCTGTGTGCCGGGAAGCTGACAGCAGAAGCACTGAATCTTCTGCTCCAGACCCTCCTTCTCTCAGAACCTTCCAAGGGGGCAGGTGCCCAGCTCCGTGAGTGCCCACGTGGGGTCCTCCCGGGAGGAAGGAGATGAATGTCTCTGGGAGATGCTCAGGAAATGGTCCCCACCCACCAACCTGGCCACAGCTGCTGCCTGTGGGGCACCTCCCCACCTTGCCACAGACTCTGTTGGTCTTCGTGAAACGGCCGTTCCTGAGGCCGCTGACCCTCAGTTCCCTTTGCTGATGAGAAAATCCCATGTTGGGGAAAGTGCTGATTATTCTGCAAGCAGCTGCAGATAGCACCCCAGCTCGGGTCTTCTGACCTCCAGGCACCCAGCAGTAATCACAGCACACGCCATCTGCAGGGACTGCTCTGAGTCCAAGGACTAGCCACACAAACAGACTTCTGCAAAGACACTTCTGGCTGGGGCACCAGGGCCCTAATTCCATCCGCATTCTTTGCGTCTGGCCTGGAGTGGAGGCCCTGGTAAGACGCTCTGGCTGCCCTTCTCCTGGCACTCGTACATCAGGGATTCACCTCCCAGCCCCAGAGACAGAGGGGCACAGCACCAACCTCACCAAGAGTCACCGTCACCATGACCCCTCAGGAGCTGCTCTGCCTGCGGCTCTACACCGAGCCCCTCCAATTTCAGCCAACCGCCACCATGGCCGGCTGGCAGGATCCCCACCTAGCTCCCGCCTACTGCCCCCTCGAGCTGGTGTGGACACGTACTTCCCCGCCTTTCTGACCTTAACCCCGGGAGGCCAGACATTGCCGCGGCAACTGCGTGTGTCAGAGGATGCACAAACGTGGGCAGATGTGTTTCTGAGAGTGTGGACATGTCTGTTTCATACTGCTTCCTATTCCTTCTGTTTAAGAAAGGTGAGCCCCAGGGGCACCTGGGTGGCTCAATTGGTTAAGCATCTGACTTCGGCTCAGATCATGATCTCACAGTTCGTGGGTTCAAGCCCCACGTTGGGCTCTGTGCTGGCAGCTCAGAGCCTGGAGCCTGCTTCTGTGTGTCCCTTTCTCTGCCCCTCCCCTGCTCACGCTCCATCTCTCTCTCTCTCTCTCTCTCTCTCTCTCTCTCAAAAATAAATAATCATTAAAAATATTTTAAAAAGAAAGGTGAACCCTATTCCAGACCGCCCCGAGACGCTGCCAGTGCCTTGGGTGGTGAAGTTGAAATCTGGGCCCAGAACCAAAGAGGCCTCGCTTTGGCCCCTGGGCCTCCTGCCAACAGTGCCAGCTGAAGCCGGGTGCTCCATGTCCCTGGGAATCGGGAGAGGAAATCTACACCTCCCAGGATGGCGTCAAGGCTTAAATTGCAGCATAGGGCTTATCATGGGCACAAAGTGACTCCCCCAAAGCTTTTGACTCCCCCTCTTCCTGCCCAAGCGCCGTCCCTGCTCATGGGCACATGGCACACGTCACATCAGGATCTGGTCATCCGCGGGCCCTCTGCTCCCACAGCACTAGCGCCCAGCTGGGCGGTCAGCACTCAGCAAACCCTTGACACCCCATTCAAGTCCATTCTCCGGAAACACAGCCTCTGACGGCACCACTTCCCAGCTGCCCGAGACAAATGAGTTTGTCATGTAGGACAAGCACCAAAGGATGACACAGCCTTACCTAGAAATCAGTCATTTATATGTCAGGGAGAAAGGCAGCAAGAACATTCATTCTGATCCCTGGCTCTAGACAGTTACAGGAAATGCGTTCTCAGCCCTGAGCATGGCTTAACACGTGAGGAGGAGGGCATGGAGAAACTCCTCGAAGCTGGGAGCCTCCCAAAGTTCAAAGCCAGCCATAAATCAGGAAATGCCGTCACTGAGGACCAGTTGGTCTGTTAGTGGCTGCTGTCCTTTTTCACTCAACCAGCCTCCCCAAACCTCCTGCATTCAATGTGCAGAAATACAGCTGAAAGGAGCCATGGAGATCAGCCAGCTCACAAGTCACTATTTTTTAGAGGTGAAGAAACTGTTGCCGGGAACATTTAAGTGACCCAAAGGTAGTAAGTGGAAAACTGGACACGCGCACACACGTACACACACACGTGCACTCCACCCATGTATAGGATAGATGGAATGGGACCTTTCAGCTCACCCACATACTGAGGACACCTATCTGTCTCTATATCCACGTTGCCCACAAGTCTATTCCCTCTTGCCTGCCTTTTAGTAGACAGAAAACTCCAGTCTCTCCAGCGGACTCTTTCTCAACAGGAAGGGAGCCCTCCTGCCAGTCTTGCGGCCGCTATTAAAACCACAGTATCGCGCACTCGCCCCCTAGTGGGCAAATGCGGAAGTGCATGCCCCCGAAAGTTCAGTGGCATGAGGTTACTAACCGCTAGGGTTGGACATGGTAGCCATGGAAAGGGGGTTTCCAAGGAGGAGTTAACTCCTTCCCAGAAGAGAGGAGAGCACAGTATTATCTTCAGGTGAACGAGTGAAACATGGAAAGGTAAAGAAAAAGAGGAGAAGGAAGGGAAAATGTGAGGGAGGAAGAAGATAGGAGGAGAAGGAAGAGAAAGGAAGGACGTAGGATGGGGGAGAGCCCAGGGGACAAGGAAAGCTTAAAGGAGGGAGGTTTCTCCATGCCAAGCCTGTCTCTGTTTCAACGGTAAACACTCAAGGAAACAGTAATGGAAAACAACAAGAATTGTCTCGTCCTGGGTCAGTGTGTCATGACCAGTCAGGTGGTTACAGACCAGCCAGGTCAGCCCTGGATGGACCCCATCACTGCCGGACTTGGTGTTCTTCCCCAAATCCAAATATTTCTCTGCCTCCGTTTCTGAGCTTGTAAAAGGAGAAGCCACGAGATGTTGTTCTCTTCCTAGTTTATTGAGATCTGATGAGAACAATAAAGATTTGCAGAGAAAACCCTAAAAAAGTGCTCTGAGCTCCCAGATCTAACCACCATAGAAGCGTGTTTTATTATTTCCCTCTGCACAGCAGCAGCCCTCTCTCTCTCTGCTTCCTGGACTAAAAGGTGATATGTGATGCTGGACGGCCAACGCACTCGCTATATTTCAACAATGCATCAAATTATCACAACCTCTGGTGCTTTGTAAGATTTGAAAGTCACTGTTGAAATGTGAAATATTATTGCCAGGGTCGTAAAAAGATCCGCGTCCATCTCCGAACCCACTCTTTCCCATCAGGACGCGTAGAGACGCACACAGAACCGTTCCCCCCCACCTTAGCGGAATACTTCACAATAACCCTACACGTGTCTGAGTTCAGCATGATGATCAAATGAAACATTTTTGGAAGTGTCAAGGTAGTGTCCAAACAGCCCTCACAGGGGTGATGACCTTTGCAGAGTCCACTGCAGGGTAGACACGTCCAGGTCACATGCAAAACTGCCAGCGTGCACCTGTGCTTTTCTGTAGGTAAAAACTGAGGAGCTGGTCTTAACGAAATGGCTGCAGAGAAGAACAGACACGAGGTTGAGACTGTGACCTGTGTCCACTGAATTGCATGAGAACCGGAAGTTGACTGTTGTCAGTAATCCACGGTCATCCTATGTGTCTCTGTGGATTTTATTCTTCGGGTTCCGTACAACACAGCACTAGTCTCCCCATAATCACAGCCCTCATCACTACCCTGTCTGGATTCCCACCGACTGGATGCGCCACACCTCCACACCCCCTTGCTTGCTGGTGACGGGGGAGGAGACCAGAGCACCAGATATATCCAGGCACTCTCGATCCACTCTATCCAGCCTCGAATGGCAGCTGGGGCATGGAGTACGTGGCGAGGTTCCAGCTTCGGCTGGTAAATCATGGCTTGGGAATCCGTTCCCTCAAGGTTTCCAAACCACACTCGCTGGGAGGAGCCCCACAGAGCTGCAGCACCCGAGATGTACAAGCCATAGTGATCCATGCACAGTGCTACACAGTCCTTGGGCCACCAGCGGAGGACCCAAACACAGCCATGAACCTACCCCTACTCAGCTGAGTGCCTCGTGTAAGGTAGCGTCATTACATTAACGCGTGCAAAGTGCTCAGCACAGAGCCTGGCACTTTAAGGAGCACACGATGGGTGGGGTATATGTAGAGCACTCAGAAATATAATGGGAGCCGCACGCGCAATTTTACATTTTCCAGCAGTCACATTGACACGGTGAAAAGAGGCAGGTAAAGTTCATTATGATAAGATAGTTTATTGGGGCACCTGGGCAGCTCAGTCGGTTAGGCATCTGACTCTTGATTTCAGCCCAGGTCATGATCCCAGGGTTGTGGGATTGAGCCCCACGTCGGACTCTGTGCTGTCAGTGCAGAGCCTGCTTGGGATTCTCTCTTGCTCTCTCTCTACCCCTCCCCTACTCTCCCCTCAAAACAAATAAACATTAAAAAAATAAGATAGTTTATTTAACCCCTGAATAATAGTTCAGGATGTACTCAATACTTGTAGAATATTAATGAGATCATTTGCAATCTTTTTCTTTAATACTTACTTTTTGAAATCTGGTGCGCACTTTACACTTTTCCATTCAGATGCAAAGGGTTAAAGTAAAAAGTTCTATCAATACTATAAAGATACATTTAATGGAAACATATCTTACACGGCCTCCATTTAAAAATTTAAATTCATTTAAATTTAAATAACATCAGCACCAGTTCTCTGCTAATTCTAGGCCCCAAATCAAGTGCCCGTGAGCCACGTGTGGCTAGCGGCTATGGCGCTGGGCAGCACACATCCCAAGGAGAGGTTCGGGCTCCGTGCTGTCAGTGCAGAGGCCACCAGCTGAGGCCCCAAACACAGCCATCAGAGTCTTGGGGACATGAAAGAGAAAACCCAGCTGTCAGTGCTCAAGAAAGCAAATGTGTCCTGAGTCACTCCACATGGAGGCCAAAATAGGCTGCCCAGGACTGGTGCAGAGGTATGCCAGACCCCTTCTGTCTTTCTCCTTCACCCACCTTAGGGTGTCAAGATAGGATGTCCCCATTTCTCCCTGGGCACCTGACCTCATTCCAGGCAGGAAAAGTGAGGGAGAGGAAGAGCTAAAGGGAAAATCATCATTACCTGTTGAATCGGCTCATCTGTTAAGTTTTATCAGAAGCCCCATCTAACGGCTCTTGCGTAGGTACCGTTAGCTGGAAGTGTATACATAGCCACCCTTTGCCCAGGGTGGAGCTGGTAAATATAGTATTTTACCCAGGCACATTGACCCCACCAGCAAAAGCGGACTTCCTCAGTGACGAATAGGGACCAACAGACACTTAATAGGTCCGTGACAGCCCGGGCCAGAGGCGCCATCCAGTTATCGTCACTAGTACTACCGAACTCTAACGGGCACTCACAAAAAACCTTTCTAGGAATAAAATCATAAGACAGGAGGTGGGAACGTCCCCTCCTTTACCCTGGTCAGGTGGATACAGTAGGAGTTAATGTGTTGAATATCTGAGCGTGAAGGAGGTATATGACAGGGCTCATGAGAGGTGGCTCCCTGTCCTCAGGGAGCGGAAAGTTAGCCCAGAAGCCACTGCCCCACCCATGCTTCTGCCAAGAAATAACCTGGGCTCTGCTCTGCAGTGGTGGTGAAGTCCATCATCTGTAGAGCGCTCCTCTCTAGCTGCGTGACCTTGAGCTGCTAACACCTTCTGATTTTGGCTTCCTCCCTTGTAAAAACGGATTACAGTGCACCTACCTCATCTGATTATTCAGAGGAAAAAGTTAGTTAATATTTGAATGTGCTGAAAACAGCACCCAGTACATAGTAGGTGCTTTAGCAAGGTTTCTTAAGCGGAATAATCTCAGTCCAGTAAACAAATTTTGGCTAATCGACCTCCTCAGTACTGGTCTGAGACACTGTTCTCCCTTGGGGGCTGAGAGCAAATCAAAACTGTAGCTGTCTGTCCAGGAATAAAAGATAGAAAATGATTATGTCGGCAAAATAGAGAAGTCCATTCATTGACATAAGTCACTGAGATCCACCGTTGGACATTCTATAGCCTGAAAATGCTTTGATTTTCTTTTTTAATCTTACGGACAAAACAAAACTTTGCCAATACTTCTTGACCACCAACGAAGGTCCAGTAGACTGGAAATGAAATCCCACGCCTTCCCTGACTAGCTCGAATGTGCGAATTGGCCAAGTTATGCTGCCTGTCCCTGAGTCTTTCTTCCTCTTCTCGCCTGTGAAATGGGGCTACTCATTCCCACTTTGGACATTTCTTCGGGCACAAAATAGTTTCTCAGTGAATGCAATTGGTTTCCATCCACCTTTTGTCTTTGAAAGGCTCTCAGGAACAAGGAAGTCTGGGAGAGAACTAGTTTGGGAGACTGAATTTCACAGATGGCCCCATTCCTTAAGGGTTAGCAAATTTGAAGCCACATGTGCAGTGGGGTTTGTTACACTAAGCGATGCACAGCAATGCTTCTTGTCAGTGTTGATTAGAAGGCGTTGTTTGATTTAAGTGAAGGAAGGGCTCGTGGCTCAGAGCCTTAGTGGCAAGAGCACAGACTTTGGAGCTCAGCCCGTCAACTCCTTCAACAAAGGACAACTTTTCTTTTCCTCTCTCTTTTTTTTTTCTTTTTAGCACGAAAGCATCTTTGCATTTCTGCAAAGTCAAGACCACTGACTTTAACTGTTCTCTGCCTCAGTTTCCTTAATTGTGAATCTCAACATCTAATATTGAGATCGATTACTATTCCATTCATAAATTGCCCAGCACACAGTGGGGTCTTGGTGGGTGGTGATTGTTACTGTAAGGCTATGTGCCCCTCGAAATGAAATTAGCTACTCATCCGATCAAATGGGCTCCATAACATGGATAAAGAAAAAAATACTAGAGAGATGACTTCTTTCACTGATTTTTTTTTTCATTTTCTAGGTTTGCTAAAATACAGAGAGGAGTAGGACATTACACTCCAAGGAAATAACGCCACGTCTCCTGCAGAAGCTGTTAGGTTTTAATGGCACGAGGACAATTTACTTTGCGTAAAGTCCAAGCAGATGCTTGATGCTGGAGAAGTTGCTGCTAAGCGGGTCTTTAAAATTGGCTGCGAATCTGAGACTGTGCTCTGAGAGTTTAAGTCATTGAATAATTTCTCCAAGATGTCAAGTTCGCTCTTATAACAGGCCCCTCAAATTAGCCTGAGAGCCCTTATGACAAACGAGTCTCTGATTAAAAGATTAATGTGGTCTTATTTTGCATTCACATCTTTGCCTTTCATAAAATAGCTTTAAAAATAGCCCTTAAAATAGCTTTTATTTTACTCTTCTTCCCCAGCCCCCAAAATCTTGTTCTTTTCCAGTGTTCTGTCTCACTGAACATCCTCTCTGTTATTCCAGATACCTGGAGGCCACCGCCCTCTTTTTCAGCCCTGCAGTGACTCTGTTAGCAGTTCCGGTTGCTTGTCTCTCCCAAATATCCGGATTCTCCCACTTATGTCCCTCCTCTGCCTTCTCCACAGCCTCTCACTGGCCTCCTGCCCTCTGGCCTCCCATCGTCCATTATCTGTACTGCACCCTGGCTGAGCTTTAGCAATGCCAGTCTGGTCACTTCTTTCTGGCTGAAAGCCTGGCGGTGGCCTCCATTGCTGTTGGTTCTGACCGAGTCCAAAATGCTTGATTCGGCCAACGAGGTGGATGTGATTTGGCCCCACCTACTTGACGAATCTCTTCTCATTGCCACCACAATGATCTCTGGGTTTGGGGGAACGTAACATGAATTCATTGAATGGATGCTCTATAACCTACAGTGGCTCCCTTCTGCTCCACGAATTCCTCCGATGCTGACTGTTGACCCCTGCCCCATCCTCCCCTCTGACGCTGACTGCTGACCTACGGCCATCATTTCCTCTCCTCTTCTTGGCACTCCAAGCGCTCCTCCATGGCTGCTCCTTCCCAGAGGAGGTGTGGTTCACATCCTGGTCCTCCCACCAGAACATCCTGGTGGAAAGTTAGGACAGATTCAACCAACCCCCCCTAATGTTAATACACCAACGCATCACAAGTGCACGCGCTCACATACACACAACGTTCCCCAGACTATCATGGCCAGGCCAACGCCTGGACCCTCAAGCACTCGGTAAGTCAGTGAAGTCAGAGATACAGCAGCTGTTTCCGAGAACAAAAGACACATCTCCTCACCAGTTCATAGCCTTTTGTGTTCCTTTTCCTTGGTGTTCATCTCTTTATTGATCAGTGTTTACTGAGTACATACAATCATGTGTCAGTGACTCTTTCAAGCTTTGGAATAGGGACCCTGCCCTTCATAAAGCATAGAGTCTAGTGGAGGAGACAGACATGCTACTTACTAGCTCTAGTAAGTCACATAACCGCCCTGTGTCCCAGTCCCATTTTACCTGTGAAATGGAAATATGAATGTCACCCTCATGACATTGTTGTGGAATGCAATAAAGTAACATATGCCAACTGCTGACTTCCTAAGATTGATGTGACATATGCGATAACAGGAGAAAAGTACTTAGAACAGTATCAGGACACTGTCTTCGGTAAATAATGGTTTTGTAGCATCATCAGTATATGAACAAAGGCAAGCAGAACTGCAGGTTGTACCACTTCTCCGAAGGAGAAGAGTTGGGACAATGAGAAGGAATGATTCGGGGAATTTAGCTGGTGGGGTGAAGGTCCCTCTGAAGACACAACTGTTAGGACATGAAGAAATCAGCAGTGAAAATCCGCGAGCTGGAAAGTCAGGTCTGGGACATGACAGAACCAACGTGGGGTCTCCTAGGCACACATTTCTGGTTCAAATGCCTTTTCTTCAGCCCCTCACAGTACGTCCTCAGGAGAGCCACAGTGCTACTTTGAGGCTCTGTTTTAATTACAATGTCAATAATAAAGAGAATGAAGATATAGTGATGAAGAAAATAACATCAGTGTAGTAGCTTTTAAATGACAAAACTCAGGTAAGTTGCCAAGCAGAGAGCCTTACACATACATAGTAGGCACTTAATAAGTGCTGGGCTGCATCTGCACCCCATACTAAGCATCCTCTGAAATTAATGATCACTTTCTTGGGACTGTTCACATAACCAGTAGGTCAGGCTGGGGAAGCCATGGCAATGTAACTCCTGACCCTGGGCCCCCCCCCCCCCCGCCTTACCGTCCCGTCAAAGCACAAACCATGAGAATAGTGAGCACATGGACACATGACTAGAACATGGATTCTAACTCAGACCTGGCTTATGAATTCTCTCTTTACTGCTTACGATGTCTCAGAGAAGAAGATTCTCCTCATCCTTCAGGGAAGGGGGCGTCTGCAGGTGTGGCAGCCTGCCCAGCTTTGTCCAACAGTAGGCTGTCCAGGGCGTAGTCAGCCTGTTTTCCAAGGTCCCGCCCCATGCGCGGACTTCCTTCCTGGACTAGAGGGCAGAGGAGTTTTCTCTCGCGTTCTCAGGCTCCCTCCATTCATCAGGCTAAATCCTACTCTTGATTAGTGTCCCCCTCATTCAGGAAGGTTCTGGTTTGCTCCAGGCCATGGTGACCTGAGCTGAACTGGAAAAATCAGGGCGTTTGGTCCTAGACATCTTGTTTGCTTGTGACATGTTTACCTTTCCAATGGGCTGCAATCGTGCCTGCCTGCCTCCCTCTCTTCCTCGCCTTCATCTCCTGTTGTGCATCACACAGGTCTGGGGACTCACTAGACTGGCAAGCCCTGACAACACTGGACCAGAGGGGAGGGACAGCGAGAAGAGAAAAAGGATCCCCATGATTCTGGAGGAGTGAATGGCTCTATTTCTTCAGAACTGGAAGTAATGTGAATAATCTCTAAAGTAAAATAGTACTTGTTTTGAGGAAGCCGGGTTTTCTGAAATAAGAATTAGGGCACATTTCTGAGAAGAGAGCCAAGGAGGTGTGAAGAACCCACAATGTTGGGCTGCTAGGATGGGGATGGGGGTGTAGTTGAAATTCGTGTTTTGGGCTATATCTACCCCAGAGTACTATCATTGCCATTCCATAAATAAAGACATTGAATCCACATGTCATTCAGCTTCTAAGGTATTGGAGGCATTGGACTAAAAGGTGAAACTCTTTTCCTCTGAGAATTATCACTGTGTGAGTTCACACCTGGTCATGCTAGGTCCAGGGTAAACCTTCTGAGCCCATGTGACTCATCATTTAAACTTTGGTCTGCATAAGACCATGACTTCTCAATACATTTCAGAGCCCACTCTGGACTCTGGCCTCCGCTCTTAGAGCATCCATCTTATGATGAAATCCTCAACTTGTCCTTAGCCCCCCTGGAGAGTGAACCACATGCCAGCTTGTCCGTTTCACGGGTGCTCCAGCATCTGGGATGGCTGGGTTCTCCTGCTTTTGTTCTACATTCCAAAGGACCAATTTTACTATTCCCCAACCCACACCACAGCCTCCTCTTTCCTCCCTGGATGCCCCGTATTCATACTGGAGAACTCAGCTTGACTGCAGGACATTCCCTTTCTGGATGACATGTCCCTCTTCTGGGCCCCCAGAGCTCAGGCTTCCTTATGGTATGGTGGCCTCCTCCAAACACTCATCCGTCTCCCCACCAGCTTGTGCTTTTCCCGGAGCCCAGAGGCTGTAGGTGCTCAGTCAATGTTAGCTGGGTGGATGAACAAATGACTCATCATTGTTGTAGCCACGAGTCTGTGGCAAGTCTTTCCGTGTAACCCGTTAAACAAAACTTGGCTTAAAGTGTGCCACTTGAGCCATCTGCATCCATTTCATACCCCACATATTAGACTAGGCGGATGTGTTCCGCAATGTGGTAGCTTCAAAGACAAAAACAAAGGAAAACTGGTTTGGAGACCTAGTTTTAGCATTTAGGAGGGAAATGCTGTTATCGAGAACATTTTTAAGGAAGTTAGAGGTAGGGAGGGCTTCAAATACAGGATATTCTTTTCCTATACTCAGGAGAAGCATCAAGTTTCTGGGTTTTATCAACTGAGAGTGTGAAAAAGTGTGTTAAATTACTTAGTAGTTTGTTACACATCAGGTCTAGAAAGCCAATTATGTAAAAAAAAAAAAAGTCTACATCCATTTTTTAAAGTTTATTTATCTTGAGAGAGACAGAGTTTGAATGGAGGTGGGACAGAGAAAGAGGGAGAATCTCAAGCAGGCTCCGCACTGTCAGTATAGAGCCCACATGGGGCTCAAACTCACAAGACCCTGAGCCAAAATCAAGAGTTGGACACTTAACCAACTGAGCTACCCAGGGGCCTCTACATCCACTTTAATAAAACTAAAATCTGTGTGAGCCAAAATCTTGTTGTTTTTTCCTCTTACAACTGGTATTCAGGACATTGAGGTTATAGTGTCTCTCTCCACCGTGATCAGAATATGTTTTAGTCCTTCATTTATTTATCCATTCAGCAAACCATCTGGTCCCTCTGCCAGGCACCTCAGGGCTCCAGAAGGATGGCCTCAGGCTCAGGAAGCTGTGGTCTCTGCCCCTCGTCTGAGGAAGATGTATATTACACCAACAAGCTCACACGTCAAGGTAAAAGTGACAACACGTGATAAGTGTTCTCAAGGAAGAACAGCAGATGAGCCATGAAAATCGGGCAGTCGGGAAAGTGACAGCTGGGGGGATCACTTCGTCCTGTGTCCCCATGCTGCAGATGGGGAGATGGAGTCCTGAGCATTTTGACTGTCCTGGAAGACCACGGACAGAGATGAGGTAGACAAAGGTCTTCTCCTCCCAATGCCCAAGCTTTCCCCGCTAGTCACAGCCTTGCTTAACTGGTTCATCTTCACAAACATGGAACAAGGCTAGGTTATTTCTGAGATCATTCTACCTCGAGCAGTCTGTGTGCTCTTATTTGATTAAATCCACTCAGATAGACACCCTTTGAATATTTCCCTTTTTTTCTGATCTCATTATGAATCACGGTCATGGTGATTCCAGTGGGAGAATTATTGTTATAACTCACTCTTTTCTTTCTTCCTTTCTGTTCTTCCTTCCTTCCTTCCTTCCATCCTTCCTTCCTTCCTTCCTTCCTTCCTTCCTTTCTTTATTTCCTTCTGTTCTTTCTTTCTTTCTGTTTTCTCATAATATCTAAAAACTGCTTTCTTCTCATACAACATATTTTTACTCTGAAATGCAACTTTGTGCTAACAGGTACAGACATAAACCAGTTTATTAAAGATCCACAAGAGTGAAATTTGGGGGAAGAAAAGATATAGCAGATCACCCATGCTTATTTTAATATCTATGTAATCAGGATCCTTATGCAAAGGACATTTTCTGAAATAATCTAAAATAATCTATATTTCATCAGATGGTAGTGTCAATGGAACCAAGTTGCATCACAGAATAAATTCTCTGCAATCTGCAATTAATTAAGAAAAGGGACAAATTATTCTTAAAGATCCCTTGAAAGGGTATCAACACCATTATTTTCCTAATCCAGAGTACTTTTCCCATAATGCATCTGATCCCTCTTTTTTCTCCTCTGTAATACTTGATTGCAAAGAAATTCTTAAAATAGGCAGAGTCCTCATTATAGAAGCTTAGTTGTCTCTGGAATGTGTCTCAAATCCCCAAGTACAGTCTTCTCCACGTCTCCACTAACTGTTCTCTGAGATTACAGCATGCTGGTTCCGATCTAAGGCTTTGTTTTAAATTGAGCAGAAATTCCTGATAGAGGGAACTTGCATTTTCCACCCTTTCCTCCTTCTATCCTTTCATCTTTTCACCCCTATCTCCATATCCCCCAAATATCAAAACACCTCAACATTCCGGCTGAAATGCAGCCTGAGGCACCACGGGCACCCTTACATGGCCCCTGCCCACTTGGAACCCCAAAACCTCCAGTAGACTCTGGGCCCCCATTCGTCTACACAACAGGACAGCCCCAGCCATGGTGGGGAGGTCTTCCCCGCTTCTCAACAGTGCATGGAACACATCCGATGCCCTCCAGTTACTCAAACAGTGAAGATAATTGAACTGAATACAATCTACACTAGCTGGCTGAGACTTCTGGAGTTTGAATTTGGTCCTGCCATGCCCAGGTGGCTGACGGGGAAATCTTTAGTCAAGCTGGACTAAGGCTTTTCTTCTCACGGTGTGATGACAAGTCTTGGGCAGATTCAGGTTCAAATCCGAAGCCTTCTTCCTAGCTGCAGTGGGACCTTGAACAAATCACCTCACTCTCATGGTCTCGGGTCTTCCTCTTAAAACAGGGACAACCATACTTCACTGGAATGCTGGGCAGATCGGAGGTAAGCTCATCAGGTCTCTCATGGGGCCTGACACGTAGTAGGTGTCCACCACATGTTTACAATCCGCGAGAGCATCATGACCTCCACCCCCTGGAGGGTTGGGGCTGTGAGCCATAGCGAGGCTTGGATTATTCTCTAATGCGAGTTTGCTGAATAATCAAAATTCCACCCGTTTACTTGTTTAGCACCTGCTCTACCCACGCAGGCGTGCTGCTATGTGGGATATTCGACAAAGATGGGGCTCTAGCCATCAAGGAAATAACCATTATGTTTGAATAGATCATTTAATCCATCTCATTACTTGGTAACAAACTGGACCAGCTGCAAACTGTCCGGATGCAAAGGGAAAGAAGAGTCTACACAGTTTGTTCCGGCAACCTGCCTTGTCTGTCTGGAGCACTGGAGAAGAAGTGAGAACAATTACTTCCTTGTCTTCAGGACCCATTGCCAAATGAGATATGGAAAGAAGCCTAACAGCCAGTTTCCCATTTTCTTACAGGTTTAAAATGTACCATCAAAGGGATGCACCTTTGTGTGGAATATTGGATGAACTAGGTATCAAAGCTTCCTACGAATCCCCGATGTTTTTGAATGCATACTAAAAAAAAAAAAAAACAAACATTAATGAGTGAACCTGTGCT
This sequence comes from Mungos mungo, assembly GCA_004023785.1. NCBI lineage: Eukaryota > Metazoa > Chordata > Mammalia > Carnivora > Herpestidae > Mungos > Mungos mungo. Next base: position 11,668 of record PISW01013032.1, on the reverse strand, counting down.
GTACACAATTCTGGCCTTTACTACTAATTAAGTCCACTGGTAATTCACTCATTCACGTGCACATTCAGCTCACATCAGTCCAGCACCTATACCTCAAATACTGCACAAGGTCATTAACCAAATTATTGTGGACCCATCTACCAAACCTGTAAGGTGTTCCTATGAGTCCCACAGTACAGATGAGGAAACTGAGGGTCAAATGCTCCCATGATTTAACTGCTTATTCCATTAGTAAGAGGCAGAGCTCAGTTCTGATTCCAGACAGTACTCCTACAAACGACAATTACCATGTATAGTGAGAGGGAATTGCCTTCCAAACTGCACCTCCTATAGTTTTCCCCTATTTTATTCCATTTCATTCCAGCCTATTGCACAGGCTTCAAGCCTTTTACTCTCATACTCCACACCCAATCCAACAAAACAGCAGGTTGCTTTTACCTTCAAAACAAATGCGGAACTGACCACCTCCCACGGCCCGCCTCTGGACTGTAGGTGGGCTGCTGTGGGTCTCCAGACTACTGTCCCTGCTTTCACTGAGCCTCACTGAGGTACGGCCACAGTCTCTGCCCTCGGCGCTCTCCTGCCCTGGCATTTGCACTGGCAGATGTTATTTGTACCTTCTGGCAATTTCCACCCTGTGACATATTATATGGCTTACACATTTTGTTTTCCTTGAGTGCCTTTCCTCTCCCTCCAGAATGAGGTCAGCATTTTTGTCTTCTTTGTTCTTTGATATATTATTCCCAGTGTCAGCCACCTAGTAGGTGCTCAATAAACACATATTGAATAAGGAGTAAAGGTTGGATGTGGTGTTAGTCAATGGCAGTAAAATGCCTTAGTGGCCAAAGAATGCAGGGACATCTGAATCTAGGTCAACAATAGACTTCTTTCCCAGTGAGGTCCATAGGACGATGCATACATAAGAACAAAGGTAAGGCAAAAATTAGTGTAATGTTTTATTGCCAGCTGACCTGGACAGAAACTCCCAAAGGAGCTCTCTCCTCTGGAAAGCTAAGCGAGGCCAGGGGCCTCATGTAGGGGCCTATGGGGTTTTTTACCACCTCATCCCCAATCCAGATTTCCAGTCTTATCTCCCTTTGACCATCACCAGGAAGTCGAAGAGAGAGGGCCTCATAATACTTGTGTTGTGGGTATAAGAGAGGAGAGGGTATTGGAATCCCAATTAGTAAGGACGGGAGCACGGGGAGAGGGTCACAGCCATGTCCTGACCTTTAGGGTCTGGTAAATCTGCGACCTGGAATCTGACCCATCCAATTAATGTGACTTCCTCCTTGAAAGAGGGCCCAGCATATCAGAGAACCCTTCCTTTCATCACGTCTTGGACATTAGACTGTATATACACAATTTGTATTGCTTTTTTACACTTGGTGGATGTGCAAGAATTTTCTTGGGTTACTGAACTACTGCAGTGTAAGGACTGGCCATCCAGATGTCCCAGATGCCCCCACAGCCCTGCAGAGGAACACATGTGAAATAATTGGGCTAACACAGTATCTAGTTCCCTTCCAGCCCCTCTGCCTAGGATTGTGTGAGTAACTTTGGATAACACATGAAACTTCTATACAGTGATTGCTGTATAGAAAGCAAGCACAAAACTTATAATTTTATTTCATGACTCTGTGGGTCGGCAGGGCTCTACTGCCTAGGTCTTTCTGGGGTCTCTCATGTGGGGTTGCAGTCACCCGAAGGCTCCCCTATGTTGGACATCCAAGGGGGCTCACTCACATGACTGTCAGTGGATGTTGGCCAGCATCTTCGCTGGGACTCACAGGTGGAGCATATACACATGGCTTCTCCACTTGGCTTTAGCTTCTGCATCAGGGTGACCTATTCCAACAGCAAGCATGCCAAGAAAGAGCATCTTAAAGAAGTCCAAGTGGAGCTCAAGGCTTCCTAGAATCTAGCCTCAGAAGTTCCAGAATATCACTTCTACTACATCCTACTGCCCGGACAAGTCACTCAGGACAGGTGAGATTCAGGAAGAAGGGTGGTAAGCAGCACCTCTGGATGTGAGAAGCTGCATGCACATCCAGGGAGGGAAGGGAGTGACGGGGGCCACCTTAGAAACCATGTGCCCCAGATGATCTCCCTGGAATCACCGAAGAAAGCAGGCAGGGTGTCCTTGCATCGAAACCAAGGGGACAGACTAGGTCTCAAGATTCAGGAAGAAAAGAAGCATTGGGAAGTCAAGTGTCTAAGTGAAAACATCTCCACTCCAGGTGAAGGCAGGTCCAAGTAGGGCATGGGCTTGAGTCAAAGGTCCTGGAAGCATCAGGAGACAGGAGGGCACTCACAGTCTTATGCCTCCAGTCCAGCTGCCTTGGGTTTTGCTCCCATCACTCGGTAAAGTCATAAGTGATAGAGCCAAACTAATACAAGGAGCTCTGATGATAGCTGGATTCTGAAATGTTCATCCCATAGACCGTTAGGGTGGCTCATATAGGGCTGAAAAGTAAAAGAGCTTCTTCCAGTGGCATCCAGTTAGCACACATCCCTCAAAGTGAAGCAAGTTAGCTGATTTGATCAGTGTAGCTAATCCAAGAGGAAAAAGAATTAATTAGAAGGGAGAGCTGATCAGGATGCTCGGTGTCCTAAGTGGCCTCCATCACTCTTGCTGATGCACTCAAGTAGGGGTACTCACCAGTGTGTGGGACAACACACATAAAATCACAGATGTCCTGTTGAGCTATGAGCTGTGTTTAATAGTAATAAATTGACCATTATTGTTAACTTAAAAAAAAGCCGTGAGATACTTTGGTCAAGTGTGCAAACTTTGAACTGTTCAGATAAAGGTTGACATTTTCAAGACGTTCCCCACTTTGGTGGGTGGCCTGGGCCTGAGCCAGAAGATTCCCCTCAAGAAGAAGGACTTTGGGGAGCACGTTCCGGAAGTGCCTCCCTTAGTGGGCGGTACCCTGGGTGCTGCTCCCCTCAGTCAACTAAGTTCAACAAACACTTTAAGACTGGCTGGAGGTTGCAAACAGAACAACTCCTGTTGCTAGCTGGGCAACCTAGAGTGATCCTATTACCAGCTGGCCTGGTGGCTCTGACCCTCAGCTTTGGTTTCAACTCCCCTCAGTCTGGGGTTAATAGTAGCACCTGTTACAGGTTGCAGTGAAGGCTGAATAGTAATTAGCTCTATAACTATAAGTGATGGGTACGATCATATTCCAGGAAAAGAGCATTATGCTCTCATGCCTCTGAGCCTTTGCATATGCTAGCTTCCTCCCTTGAACCTGCCCTTGGAGGTAAGTCTCTATGTCATGCCCCCTGGGAAGCATTTTCTGACTTCCCTCTGCTTACCCTCTCCCCACCCCTCCCAAGGAGAGTCAGGTTAGGGATTCATTCCTCTGGGAAGCTCTCATCCTTGGGCTTTCTTCTCTCCTAGCATATAGCAGCTGCAAAACTCAGAACAGTGCACACACACACACACACACACACACACACACCACTGTCTTGAGCCCTGAGCTTCAGGAGGTAGGGGACTCTGTCTCTGAAAGTCAGTACAGCATAACAGCTAAGAGTCTTAGGAGCTACACTGCCTGAGTTCCAAGAGTGCTTCTGCCTCTTTTTAGCCCTTTGACCTTGGGTGAATTATTTAACCGGTGCCTTGGTTCCTCACCTACAAGAGTGGAGACAATGATAGTGACAGTACTGCCTTAGGCCTCCCACTGGGCTCCTCCGCACACACTTCCAGACTGTTTGGGGCTCATGGGATGCCAAAACTCCCTGCCCAAGTGGCCTCTACACCATCCACCTGCTGGGCGTCTCAGACTTCTCCCCTGTTGTGTTCTCCTTAGGGCAGACAGCGCTACGGGCCCTCCCAGACCTGGACAGTGACCAAAAGGCCACTGTATGGGAGAGTTTCCTGAACTGAGCTTGACCTTGTGACTGGATTAGAAGAGAAGGGGACAGGGAACTCCTTTGTGTGTTGACCCTACTCTTCAGCAAGCCCTGTGGTGTGTGATGTAGTCCCTTCCTGCGGCTGCCAAATCTTCATTTCCATTCATCACACACATAAGTGCCCATTGTGAGTGGAGTGTGTGTGCGTGCAGGTGGCTGTCCCTTGCAGAAATGGGGAACAGGCTTGTTGCCACACTGGGGTCAGCATGGCACAGGACAGAAACACACAGAAAGTAAGGGACCTGAGAGGGTGAAGAAATTCTTTGGAAAGGAGACCCTTGGGCCCAGTAGAAATCACACGGGCAAACGCTGGATCTCCACGGGCCAGGGAAGTATTGGAATGTGGCTGACACACTTGTGTCTGTGTTCTTCAGGGGCAGGAGACCTGGCCGACTTGTGAGTTAGGTGAGGAGAGAAGCCAGCAATAACGCACACAGTCATTCCGGGCCCTTGCAGTGGGGAAGAGAACACAGCACCACCTTAGGGCGGTGCATACTGATTGGATGATGACTGAGACCAGCAGAGAGCTGCAGGCAGCTCAGAGCTGGGAACCCAGGGAGAAGGACAGTCCAGACAGAGGGGGAGCCTCATTGAAGCTGATTTCCTTCGTCTGTCACTTCTCGCTAGGGTCTCTGCTTCTTGAAACAGATGCTGGGGCACATTCATCTCTGTGTTCCCGGGGTCTATTATAGTGTCTGCTGGCATCAAGGCACTAATAAATGTTTGTTGAATGAACAAATTAATGGAGATGTTTTTGCATACAAAACACAATATGTTGCTTAAAAATTCAATTTGCGCTCAGCTTCGCAGATGCACATCTGTTTGAATAGTTGGTTATTTTAATTACATTCAGTTTTTTCTAGGCAGCACTTATGAAGTGGACTGTGACAATGATACAATTAAAGTAATCAGCATAGAAAGCTAAATAGGATTATCCAAGGTAGATTTTGACCCTCCATTACATGATACTACGGCTACCGCTGTTCTCGGCAGAGTAAGAGGCAGTGTGGTCCAGTGGGATGATCAGGTCCCTTGGATACACAGCCTAGGTTTCAATCCTAGTTCTGTCCCTCACTATCTGTGTGACCCTGGCCAAGAGTCAAATTCCTCCTCTGTTATATAAAAGAAGTAATACAGTTCCTGAGATGTGAGGCTCATGAGGGATGGCATGAGTTGATAAAGAATCTTTGGTAGGATTAGTCTAATTTCGGGCAATGCTGTTCAAATCCGTCATCGCTGTGGACTCGAGGCAAAGGCAGGTAGGATGCTTTAGGAATCAGCTCCCTCTCAGAGTCCAAGTACCATGAATGACGGGAAGCTTGATTCGGCCTGGCTTTAATCCAAGTCTTGTGACCCAGTGTTCATCGAGATTCAATATGAAGTCTGATCGCAAGTGCTAAGACAATACTTAATATCAGCCCCTTGCACCACTGAGTTCTGCCATAATCTGTTTTCAGATTTGCTGAAGTTTTCTTTTCAATTTTATCAGCAATTATTTCAAATGAAATTGGCACCAGGCAATTGGATTGCGGAATCGTTGACTCTCATATCCTGGTAGACGGTGAAAAGCAAACGCAATTTTCACCAGTTGCCTGTCAACTACTCCGTGTTGCCACAGGGGAAAGAAGCTTTGGGCCCAGAAAGACAGGGAAGAAAAGGATCTGAACGGATGAGAGAGTTGGACACGAGTTCTTGGGACAAGCTTGGCTTTGTTTGTAACACAGGACTTGAAAACTGTCATGTATCAGATCCTCATTGTTTTCACAGTGCATATTCATATTAATCAAGCTTCCCCCACTAATAATAACTTATGCTCATACACTAAAGATCAATCCTTTAAGATAACATTTTAGCATACCTGACTCTCCAAATAATTCTTCAAGGGAAGTAGGTCAGATGAAGGGCGTGGATGTTAGGCCCACAAAGAGCCAGATTTAATTCTTACTCCAGTACAGAGGTGCCGTTGGGGGAGGTCACTGAAAGGACATGGGCACTAGTTAACTCCTAAGTTGGACCTGACAATCAGAGGCTCTGCACTCCTTCCCCTGTCCTTGGAATGTGCTTCTACCTGCCTCCCCCATTCCCAGAAGCTGCCCCCAAAGACACATCCTTGAGATCATGGTGTGGCATTGAGACCATCTTGACGGTCCTCATGACAACCCATTTAGGGTTTCTATGTAAACTTACAAGATTTGGCTGGTGGGTGCAGAGATCTCTCCATCCTGTGGACCCCAACGTGAGCCTCATAAGACCTCTTGCTTACTCCACCCATCACCTCCCCAGCTAGAATGGCCTGCCTCTTTCTTCTGTCTTGCCCTGTCCTCTGCACATGGGGCTGGTTTCAGATCACACTCGCAAAGCTCAAAGAGATGCTTCATCTGAAGATAGAAATTATAAGACCTTATGGCAAACTTGTCATGAAGATTGAAAGAGGTGGTAATATACAGGAACGTCCTAGTCATTCTCGAGTCTTCCTCTTTTACAGACGTAACTCATCTACTCATCTGTTTGGTAAGTAACACTTCCGAAAGATCCCCGGTGGGATAGAATGCACTATTATTCTCAATTATTTCCTTTTTCCCTTGTGAGAGAATTACACATCCCAGCCATTGCCTGGGTCTTTGAATGTGAAAACACATGGAACAGACCTGAATTCAGTCTGCAGCGTTGAATAAAACATTGCAACTCATGGAGGTTTGGTTGTGAGGAGGTGTTTGCTGACAGTGAGTGCTGACAAATACAGTGTGTGTGGGGCGGAGGGCTGAGGGAGACAGGCCCTGCATCCTGCCTCACAGAAGTTACGTGTAAGAAAGAAAGCAGCCATTAACCGAGTAGTTATAACAAACTCCCCAGGGCCCCATGATGGGCAAGGGAGGAGCTACGGATTCATCCCACTTATGGGGTCTGTGGCCCCAGAAAAGGCTGCAGGCTTGGGCCACTTCTCGTGTCCTCTAACAGCTGTGGTATGGATCTCACGGTCAGTAAATAACGGCCTCTCAAAGATGCCTGTGCCTAAATCTCCCAGAATCCGTGAATGTTCATAGTATGCAGCACGGGGATGGAAGATTGCAGATAACTAAGATCATTCATGGGCATGTCTCAAAGGAAGGACAGTATTCTGGATTATCTGGGTGGGTTCGATGCAGTCCCAAGGGCTCCTGAGAGTGGGAGAGCAGACCCCAGAGTCATGGTCGGAGTCTGAAGGAGATTGGATGAGGCTACGCAGCTGGCTTTAAAGGTGAGCAAGCGGCTACAATCCAAGAAAGCCAAGGAAGGCCCCAATGGCTGGAGGGGCAAGGACATGAGTCTCCCCTGAGCCTGCAGAGGTAACGCGGCCCGCCGCTGCCTTGCTCTCAGCCCAGCAAGACCCATTTCGGACGTCTGACCCTCCAGAACTGTAAGATAACAAGCATTGTTTTAAGCTACCAAGTCCGTGGTCATTTGTTCCAGGAGCAAGGGGAAACTCCTACAGATCAGCCTCAGTCTGTGTCTGGAGCCTTTGGGTCCTGAAGGACGGCTTCTCGTTTCCTCTACCATGTGCCCTCATTTGCTCTGAGTCCCTCTAGAGGAATCAGGTTTATTTGCCTTCAACACCAACCCTACTGGCATCAGAGGAGCCACAAGGGCCCATTGGGCCATCAGCCCAATATCGGTTTCTGACGGTGACACCCAGGGGGGTGTCACTGGATATGGGAGATACCTGGGCACCAGGGGGTGTCAGAAGCAAGAATTCCTGTCCCCTCCCTGTACCTGGACTAAAAATCAAATTGCTGTGAGACAGATTAACAGGAGAAAATCAAATTTAGTGCCATAGGTATGGGCAATCCACATAGACTTGGAAATTGCAAAGATGGGCAAAAAGAGGTATGTGTGTCATCCTGAACTAAGGAGAAGGGGGCAGGGAGCTGGGACTTCAAAGGGAAGGAGTGCACTTCATAGAGTGATAAAAAGCAGGGCAGATGTTTGGTAATTGGATGTTTGTCCTGCCAAAAAGATGGGCCACTCAGATAAAATTTGTCTCTGCTAATAATTCTTGTTCTAAGGAAGATCTCCCTTCCCCCAGTTTAGATTCTTCTATGTAGTCAAGGGAGGGGCAAAAGTTTCTCTTGAGCCCACAGGCTCCTGATTGCCTTCAGCTCAAAATAATTCTCATGCCAACATGGCACATTCCAGGGGGTGGGGAGCGTCCTCAACCCCTCCAAGTGTTGCCCAGTCTACCTCTCGATTTGACAGATATGTGGCTAAGGTTTAAAGACAGGGAGCAGGGGCATCTGGGTGGCTCAGTCCATTAAGCATCTGACTTCAGCTCAGGTCATGATCTCATGGTTCGTGGATTCGAGCCCAGCATCGGTGGGCTCTTTGTGTCAAAACAGAGCCTGCTTTGGATCCTCTCTCTCTCTCTGCCCTTCCCCCATTCAGGCATGTGTGTGTGTGTGTGTGTGTGTGTGTGTGTGTGTGCACGCGCGCGCGCACACGCGTGCTCTCTCTCTTTCAAAAATAAACATTAAATAAATCAAAATAAATTTTAAAAATAATTTAAAAGTTTAAAGAGGGGAGCAGCTTGCCTGAAGGGCAGAGCCCGGGAGGAAGTGACACTTCCCAGTCTCCTGACCCTACTGGAGGGCATCTCCCACCGAACAGCCATGCAAACCACTGCCCACAGCTCAGCCTTCAAAGCCTGGTGCTTACAGGATAGTTCTGATCTAAAGGGATGATGGGAGGGGGCGTGGGGAGGTTACAGACGGTGCCTTCATCTGTCTGAAGAGCAGCAGGAGGAAGGTAAATTCCTTCTGTGCCTTGGAAACAAGGGCGGGGTACATGCCTGGGGAGAGGGGCAGCACTGTCTTTTCTAAAAGAACTCCAGCTGAACATGGGACTGGAGAAACCTCCACTCCCCACTCACTGGCAGCAGCAACTTGAACTTTCTGACTGCCTCCGAGGAGGCTTCCAGCCCTGAGCTCCGGCCCTGGTGTAGGAAGGTCACACTCCCTGACAGCATCTCTAAAGCTTGGGGTCTCCTCCTTCCCTAGACCTCCTCACCCTCCCTTTGGCCAGATCAGCGGGAACAGCTTTCAACTTTGTGCTTTGTCCCCGAGTCTTTGTGCCATCTCCTCCTCTATTCCAAGCCACTGGGAGATATATTTGTCTTACTTCAAAAGAGCCCAAACAGTCAGCTGCCGTTGGGTGAAAGGCACCACGCCAGGGTTGAGCTCATTTGCAAGCAGCCCTGTCTGTGGTTCCGATCAGACTTGCCCAGCATGGGCCAGACCCTCCTGCAGCGTCCCGTCAGCCCGCTGGGCTGTCCTTGTCCTTCTGTCTGCCATCCCCACCTCTGTCTTCTGTAGAGGAAAGGCTCAGAGTGGATCCATTACCATGGGGCCAGGACAAAAGTCAGTGATCAGCGTACGTGAGCTCTGAAGGACTCTCTCCGAGCCTCTGAAAGCCTCAAAGCAGCCTCTGAGAAGTCTCTGATGTTTCTGCCAAGGAGCAGGCTGCCTTCAGGACCTGGAGAACTGAAGTGAAGACACGCAATTAGCATACACCTCTGCTCTTTGAGATCCCAGCCAAACCTCCCTTCTCCCCCAAGTACCAGTAATAGATTTCAGATGTCTTACTTAGCTCTGGAAAATAACAATGATGGTCTTCCTATCTTGTTTTTGTGTACAACAGATCCTGCTGCGGGGTGGAAGGAAGGGTCCAGGAGAGTAGGTGATGATAGTGGCAGGCTGTGGGTCCCCGGAGGCCACAGTACATTTCACTAAAACAGTGTCCTGCGTTTTCACTTCCCACTGAAGACCCAGCTTGGAAAGGTTACGACCCCTGGTCTGGATTTCAGCGTGTCTGTTTGCAGTGTTGCATTCAGGGTCCTTCCCGGTGTGTGATTTTCCTCCTTCCTCTTCTGGGTTGCCTGCAGGACAGAAAAGGAGACCGAGACAGGAGGACAGAAGGGTCCTCATTCTGTCTCCTTCCCAAATGAAGTCTCTGGTGGAGGGGGAGGGAGATCTTTCCAGATTTGTCAACTGAAAAAAAAAGTTCTAAGGAATAGTAGAGAGGAATGTGGATACCATTCAGGAGTAAGGGAAAGGATTTTTGTCCTAGATGTTTTGAGTGAAAAACAAATGAACAAACAAATCCAGGCTTCCTGATTGTTTGTGTATGTGGGGGGTTGGGGGGCTGAGTCCTATTTTAAATATTATTTAGAAATTACATTATAGGGGCATCTGGGTGGCTCAGTCGGTTAAGCATCCAGCTTCGGCTCAGGTCATGATCTCACGGTTTGTGGATTCGAGACCCACATCGGGCTCTGTGCTGACAGCTCAGAGCCTGGAGCCTGCTTCAGATTCTGTGTCTCCCTCTCTCTCTGACCCTCCCCTGCTTGTGCTGTCTCTCTCTGTCTCTCAAAATTAAATAAAAAACATAAAAAAGATTAAAAAAAAGAAATTACATTTTATTTTAGACTACTGTTCTTTCCTTGGTATGATCCCAGACACTCATAATATAAATAGTCATCTTCTCTGCTTCATTAAGATCATACTGGGATATGGGGGGTTCCAACCTCATACTGGGCCTCGTCAGAAGGTTCCTTCAGCCTGAGACATGAGGTGGAGAGAGAGAGAGAGGCTCTGTTGAATCCTGTTGTGCTGGTAAACCCGGGGCTCTCCGTGTTCTGAAGGAGGAAATTGAGGTTCAGAGAGGTTGAGTCCCTCCCTGGGCATCTACAGTAAAGGAAGGGATGGGTGAACTGGATCCAAGCACGTTCCATTGGGTGTGGAGTCAGTGCCTCCAAAGGCAGCTGCTGGGTACAGTCGGCTGAGGCTCCCGCAGCCTCTCCCTCCGGCTCCAGCCGTCCTCTCTCACCGCCTTGTTGACAGTACAAACTCTGTCCTTAACAGGCTTTCTGGAAAACTCTTGATCCTCTCTCGCCAACCATCCTCAGAGTCCAGAACTAGATCCTCCTACAGTTTATCTACTGCTGTGTCACAGACTAGGTAAAACTTAAGAGCGAAAACAACTTAATAGTGCAAACCGTCCCTTGTAGTTTTGTGGCTCGGGAGTTCCTGCAGGACTCAGCTGAGTGACTCTTGTCTTTCATGTGGCTTTGATGGTGGCCACTAGGTGGTGCGTAGTTGGTCAGTGCACTGCTGTGGGGCATCCACTCACATGCCCGGTGCTCTGTGGGGACAGTTGGAAAGCTGGGTTCCACTGGACGCTTGTTGACCCGACTGTCCACATGTGGCCTCTCCAGCATGATGGCCTTAAGATAGTTGAAGTCCTCACATGGCCATAGCTGTGGACTTCCTGCACAAGTTCTACAAAAGGTCAAGTTTAATTCCCTCCCCTTGAATATGGGCTGCCAGTCTTAGTGCTTCACTTCTACTGCACTTATGTACATTATGGGCCCATGCAGTCATGGCATTCCAGAGAGGACGCAGAACCCACCTCTTGGTGGCCAGAAGGTAACAATTTGCAGCCATATTTTTAATATCTCTACAACCAGTGTTCATCTCAATAAATGACAACAGCTTCTACCTGGCCATTCAAGCCAAAATCCTGGTGGCCATTCCTCATCCCTCCCTCTTCCTCCCCTCCACACCCCACCCACCAGCCATCAGCGAATCTCAGTGAGTTTCCCTCCAAAGTATTTGCAAATCCATCCATGTCTCCCCGTCTCAACCCTGCCCTAGTCCGAGCCACCACCCTCTCACGCATGGGGAAGGCCCTTAGCTTCCTACAGACCCTCTGC
>PISW01013031.1:0-28562 GCA_004023785.1 Mungos mungo | reverse complement strand
TCAACCCTTCCATAAAACACCCAGTATCATCACAACAAAGTGCACCCCTTATTCCTTATCACATACTTCCCCTGTTGCCTCCCTTTTCCTCTGTCACCAGAAGCTTCTTCTCTCTCTTTTCCCTTGTGCTTCTTTGTGCTTTAAATTCTGCATATGAGTGAGATCATGTGGTATTTGTCTTTCTCTGACTTATTTTGCTCAACCTTATACTCACTAGCTCCCCTGAATTGTTTCAAATGGGAAGATTTCATTCATTTTTAAGGGTGAATAATATTCCATTGTATGTATATGTCAGAAATTCTTTATCCATTCATCTATCAATGGGTACCTAGGCTGTTTCCATTATTTGTCTATTTTAAGTGATAGTGCTATGAACATAGAAGTGCATTTATCCCTTTGATTTAGTGTTTCTGTATTTTGGGATAATGAGCCAGTAGTGCAATTACTGGATTGTAGGGCACCTGTGTTTTTTCCTCAAGATTTTATTTAAATTCAAGTTAGTGACCACAGAGTGTACTATTGGCTTTAGGGGTAGAATTTAGGGATTTGTTGCCTACATATAATACCCAGTGCTCATCACAACCAGTGCCTCTGTTAATGCTCATCACCCTTCTAAGTCCTTTCCCCCATCCACCTCTCCTGTGACAACTCTCACTTTGTTCTTTATGGTTAAGAGTCTCTTATGGTTTGCCTCCCTCTCTTTTTTTTAATCTGATGGTATTTTTATTCCCTTTCTCTATATTTGTTCTGTTCTTAATTTCCACATATAAGTGAAATCATATGATATTTATCTTCTGACTGACTTATTTTGCTTAGCATAATACCCTCTAGTTCCATCCATATCATTTCACATGGCAAGATTTTATTCTTTTTGATGTAAAGTAAGGGTCAATCTATTTTTAACTATGTGAGGAACTTTTATACCATTTTCTAAAGTGGTTGTACCCATTAGTATTCCCACCAATAGTGCAGGTTTTATTATGGGAGTGTTTATTCATTGTACGGCAGACCTGAAACTAATGTGACACTGTGTGTTAACTACCCTAAATTTAGATCAAAAATTTCCCTCCCTTTTTTTTTCTTTAAAGTTAGAGATAGAGAGCGTGCAAGTGAGAGAGGAGTGATTGAGAGAGAGTATCCCAAGGAAGCCTCATGTTCAGTGCAGTGCCGGACATGGGGCTTGATCCAGCAGCTGTGGGATCATGACCCAAGCCGAAATCAAGTGCCAGATGCTTAACTGACAGACACCCACATGCCTCGGTACTACCTTTTCAAGTACATAGTTTGGATATAAATCTGTTATCAAGTGTGTGATTCACCATAGTTTCTCATTGTGTGGTTTGCCTTTTCATTTGGAGATCGTGTCCTTCAATGCACAAATATTTTGATTTGATGTAATTGTTTTTATCTAGTTGCCTGTGTCTTTGCTGTTATATTCATGAAATCTTTTGGCAAGTCCAGAGTCATAAAAATGTACCTTTATGCGTTCTTCTATGTGTGTTTATTTACAGTTTTATTTCATATGTTATATCTGTGATCCATTTGGAGTCATGTTTCTAGATGGTGGACAGAAGGACCATCTTCATCCATTTCCATTTGTGTATCCAGGTTACCCATCACCATTTCTTGGAATGACTGTCTACTTAGCATTGAAATGTCTGGTAGTCTCGTCAAAAATTATTCATTCGTATGTATGAGGATTTATTTCTGGCCTCCCTCCTGTTCCATTGAATGACATCTGTGTGTGTGTGTGTGTGTGTGTGTGTGTGTTGTCATTTGAGGGATGATGAGGAAAGGTAAAGGAAAGGGAGGTGATGGTCATGGAGGGGAGCACTTGCGGGGAAGAGCACTGGGTGTTATATGGAAACCAACTTGGCAATAAACTATTAAGAAATTAAAAAAATAAAATTTTCACAGTGTTTATCAAAAAAATCCCAGAAAGTTGGTCATTTAAAAATTAAAATGTGCTACATCTGTATATTTTACTTTCCTCCTTCCACAACTATTATTTTCATTGAAGTATAATTTATGGATAGAGTTATATTATTCCAGGTGTACAATGTAATGCGTCAAGAATTCTATACACTGTTCAGTGCTCATGGAGAAAAGTGTACTTATAGTCCCTTTATCTCATCCAACCACAGCCACCACTTCTCTGGCAACCAACAGTTCTCTGTGTTAAAAGTCTGGTGTTTTGTCTGTTCTTTTTTCTGTATTTGTTTGTTTCTTAAATTCCACATATGAGTGAAATCAAATGGTATTTGTATTTCTCTGATGGACTCATTTCGCTGAGCACTCTACCCTCTAGATCCATCCAAGTTGCAAACTTACATAATTTTTTTTTCCTCAAAGAGGTCCAATGATTTCCTATTTTTCCAATTATAGTTTTCTTAGATTATTTTAGTAGCAACAGTCTGTGTCTAACATTGTTGCAGGATGGGTTTTCCACAGGGAGCGCTTGATTCTGGACATCCCGTCATGAAATCTGCCCTGACATTCAGATGTTTTCATAAATACAATAAAGCTGAATCTAATACGAGCACTTCTGCTTTCTGAATGCTGTCTAAATGTTCAGGGTCATGTCTGAATTGTCATACTTGCCCCCTGATTATTGGTAGCAAGTATGAAGTAGTTCCCACATTGGGTGCCCAGATACTTCCTGTTGGAGTGTTCTTACCGCCTTCACCCACATCAAGACTCGGGACAATTATTAGCTTGTTTGTGCAGCTTTCACTCCTCTCTTCTGGAAGAGTTGACTATGTTTCTATTCTCTTCATCAGGTGTCAGTGCCTCTTAAGTTAGCACATTAATTTATATTTTTATCTCTTGCTCTGTTGAGACTAAGCTCCTCAAGAGAAGCGGCCATTTCTTATACCTTTTTTCCTTCACTGTATGTAGTTTAGTGCCTACTATAAAGCAACTGTTAATGAAGTGTTAGTAAGATGCATCAAGAAGCAAAGGGTTGAGTGATATTAAACAGACATTGCCTATATTGAAGGAGAAAGGGGAAGCAGGAAAAAAGAAGAAATGCCGTAGGTGCTGGGAGTTCCAAGTTTGTGAGTCAACAGAATGGAGACAGATAGGAGAAAGAAGAGATTTAGGGGACACAGGATTCCCCCAAACCAGAATTGGATACTTCAGATGGGATGCTCTGATTTATCAGTGAGAACCTCTAAACAGAGGACCTCCTTCTGGGATAAGAGTCTTTCATGGGATGAGAGTCATTCAGGGAATTCCAAGTCTGTGTCCCAATTGTGTGATGAGTTTGCATTCTAATTTTCTCTCCTAGCTCCAGAGACACCAGTCTCATAAGGGACAGAGAGACAAAATATTATTTTTTTAATGAGACCCATGGGATTTATTCTCTACAATTATAGAAATTCAAAATGCCTTTGCTTCCTTCAGGAAGTTGACTCCTGTAATCTCGGGTGATATGAACACATAGGTGTGTTCTAAAGCCTTCACGAGTGTGACCTTGTCTTTTCCCTTCCTGAGGACATAACTTTCAGCTGCATCAATCATCCATGGGAGAGACTGGGTCATTGATCTCACGCTGTTCTGTGCTAACATCTGGATGAGCCTCGGCATCTTCACAAGGGCTGTGTAGATTTGTTATTGTGGGAAGGGCTCCTTGTAGCAGAATTATTATGGACAATTAGTTAAGTAGTGTTTAGTGATGGTGAGCCCTGCCTATAAGGCCTTGATTCTGGAGTGAATCTCTGGATACACTGAACCTTCTCTCCCTGATCTCTCTCCTCAAAGGTTAGTGCTAAATCAGTGGGCCTTCATCTCAACAGTGTTTCCACGGTTTTCTTTGCTTGTTCCTCCACTGTTGGGAGTGACTGTTTACCCCTATTGAAAAAGTTCTCAATTTTAGGCATTCACCATTTCCCCCTCTCACCCCCACCCCAGCTTTACTGGCACACACTATTGTTTATCCTTAGAATAAATAAATAAGTAAGGTATCATTTTTTTCTCTCAAAGTTCTGACTATGCAAACAGAGTGAGAGATGTAAAATAAAAATAAAGAAATGTGATAGTGAGAGGTTGCACTGAAATATGGGGAAGGAGATCCTCAGAGGTTGTCTCTCTATTTTGTTTGTAATTGTTTTCACAAAAAGGACTCTTTCTTGGGAGTCAGTGAAGGCTTCACAGAAAAGCTTAAAGGTGCTGAGCCTGGATGTTGTTGCTGGGGTCCTTCCTAGGGCACGAGGGAGGTGAACAGTCCAGGAAGAAACAGCAGAGGAGGAAATTTAGAGAGGAATAAAGCAGACGTTGTGCTGCTGGGATTAGAAATACCCATTATTGTCTCCTACAATGAGGGTCCAGGTCTGCAAAATGAGCCCTAATGAACCTGACTGGTTAGGCAATAGTCAGATTAATAAACATTCTTACATTTTTGCCTAGAAGGTTGAAATTGAAATCTGAAATTAGTGACATTTAAGTGCAGGTTTTATGTCAGAGGACAGCTACAACCATGTCTTCTCTATGTAAACATGACCCAGGTAATTGTTAGAAAGAAAGTATTGCTGCAGTGTGTGGGAGGGGACACTGAGGGACAGAAATAGCTCTAGGAGGGTGAGATGTGAGTCACAGAATGGGTCTCTGAGGGGGTGGGAATCATGAACACAGAAATTCAGATGAATTTTTTCATTCAATGTTAAATGATTCCTGTAAGCCTTGCAGATACATGATGGTCCTCATTTTATTGAAAGTTTTCATAAGCTTGTATGTGGTATCATTTTATTTTACTGATGGAAAGAGTCGCTGACAGCAGGGATACTGCTTATACCCATAACAGAGCCTTAGGGACACACTCAGAGCACAGTGTTTCCAAAGATTCTGCTTTTCATTAATAGTTTTAATTTTTAATCTGCTGTGGTATTTGAACAGTTGTACATTTACAAAAGAAACTTGTTATGGTTGTTTCGAGGGTTCTCCCGAGCTCCCTTCTCAGTTTCTGCAGTTATGAACACATCGTGTCTCTTGTACATGTTACTCTTAATCCTCATATCTGCTGTGCATTCACACGCAGTGACTTTTTCTCAGGCTTCATTTGTTCTTGATGCAGTGATAGTTTAGGAGTACTAGGAAGGCATTCTGTAAGATAATCATTGTTTGGACTTGCCTTATTATTCTTTTTCTCATGAGTAGACTGGGACTGTGGATGTTGGAGAAGAAGAGCAGGGAGGGAAACAGGCATGTGCATTTCCTGACATCAGGGGTACACACTGTCAACATGACTAATTCTCATTGGTGTTGACATTAATGTCCTGGCTGACATACTAATTGTTAGATTTCTCTTTTTCCTTTTTTTTTCTATCCAGTACTCCTGTAGGGACTTTCTAGGTGCAACCCTATCTCTGTAGTAGGAGTTATTTTACACCATCTTAGCAACAGAATATTTCTATAAATCATTGGTTATCTTCTGCACTCAAGATTGTGTTTTCAGTATTTGTCTTTCAGTTATTTACATTGTATACTCAGTGTTGTAACCCAATACTAGTTTATTTGGCTGCTCAAAGTGTTTCAGCTTTGGCAATAGAGAGTCCTTCAGTTAACTGACATGCCCTTCTGGCCTGTCTCCATGATTTTTGGCTTTTGGGGGGCAGCATTTCATTACATGTTACAGGAAACGATGCTTCATCTTCACCTTCAGCATAATGTATTTACCTCCGGAGCCCTACAGTCAGTCATTTCTGCAAGGAGCCCTGTTTTATTTTATGGGATCATGACATGAGATTCAAGATTTTGTTACCTGCTGTGCTTGTTTCTACCAGGGTTTCTATGTCGCCTCAACTGACCTGCAAGGAACATGTGAGTGTTTACTACTCAGTGTGTATGTAGACATCCACATATGTGTCTATGTTACTCTCTCTATTTTTTACATAGGCTAAATCAAGTTCATAATGATGGCTCTACCTCTAATTTATTACCAAAGTATCATAAGAACTACTCCACCTTGCTCACATGTAAAGTCCAACACCACATGTGATAACCTTATCCCCACCATTTACTATCCATTTCCTTATATGTTCAATTTCAGCTCACGTGTGCAGAAGTATCTGCATTGTTAACCGTACCCTCCAGGATACATTTTCACAAGTGTAGAGCCATGCGTCTGTGCAATTTCTTTCGTGTCCTGTTTTACAGACTCTTCTCTTTTCCAGATCTTGTTTTTCTGCACATTTTTGGTGCATGTATTTCACTGAGATTGTGTCACACAATTCAAATGTGGTAGAATGTTTTTTTCCCCCTCATGCTACATTCCATTGTAGGATTTCATTGGCTACATGAGTTTTACCCTTGTTTTTTTCTTTTGTAATAATAATTTATTGTCAAATTGGTTTCCATATAATACCCAGTGCTTCTTCCCACAAGTGCCCCCCCCCATGAGCATCACCCCCTTTCCCCCGTCCCCCTTCAGCCCTCAGTTTGTTTTCAGTATTCAGTAGCCTCTCATGATTTGTGTGTGTCTCTCTCCCCAACTCTCTTTCCCCCTTCCCCTCCCCATTGTCCTCTGTTAGTTTTCTCCTGTTAGACCTATAAGTGCAAACATATGGTATCTGAGTTTTACTTTTGAATTGACTTATATTCTACAACTTTACTGAATTCGGTATTACTCTAACAGTTTTTCTTGTTTTTAATGGCATCTTAACAAAAATTTTTTTTGTTTATTCATTTATTTTGAGAGAGAGAAAGCATGAGTAGGGAAGGGGCAGCAAGAGAGAGAAAGAGAGAGAGAGAGAGAGAGAGAGAGAGAGACAGAGACAGAGACAGAGACAGAGCAGATCCCAAGCAGGCTCCACACTGGCTGCACAGAGCCCGATGTGGGGCTCAAACACATGAAGCTGTGAGATCACGACCTGAACCTAAACCGAGACTCCGATACTTAACCAACTGAGACACCAGGTGCCCCTAATGGTATGTTTTAAAAATAAGATCACCTGTATTCATTAAGTATATTGGCCTGTAGTTCTCTTTTTTTGTTGGGTCCTGCCTGGCTTAGGAATCAGAGTGATATGTGCTTTGTAGAATGAGTCCGGTAGTCTTCCTTCCATTTCTATTTTTTGGAATAGCTTGAGAAGGATCGGCATTAACTCTGCTTTAAACGTCTGGTAGAATTCCCCTGGGAATCCATCTGGCCCTGGGCTTTTATTCGTTGGGAGATTTTTGATAATTGATTCGATTTCTTCACTGGTTATGGGTCTGTTCAGATTTTCTCTCTTCCCGTTTGAATTTTGGTAGTGCATGTGTGTTTAGAAATTTGTCCATTTCTTCTAGATTGTCCAGTTTGTTGGCATATAGTTTTTCATAGTAATCTCTGATGATTGCTTGTATTTCTGAGGGATCTGTTGTAATAGATCCATTTTCCTTCATGATTTTGTCTATTTGCATGTTTTCTCTTTTCTTTCTGAGGAGCCTAGCTAGAGGTTTATCAATTTTGTTTATTTTTTCAAAAAAACAACTCTTGGTTTCATTGATCTGTTCTATTGTTTTGTGGATTCTATCTTGTTTAATTCTGCTCTGATCTTTATTATTTCTCTTTTTTTGCTGGATTTGGGGTGTTCTTGCTGCTCCCTTTCTAGATTCCTTAGGTGCTCTGTTAGGTTTTGAGTTTGTGCTTTTCTGATTTGTTTAGGTGGGCCTGTATTGCAATGACCTTTCCTCTTAAGACTGCTTTTGCTGTGTCCCAGAGAGTTTGGATTGCTGTATTCTCATTTTCATTCGTCTCCATATATTTTTAAATTTCGTCTCTAATTGCCTGATTGGCCCAATCATCCTTTAGTAGGGTAGTTTTTAACCTCCACATTTTTGGAGGTTTTCCAGACTTCTTCCTGTGGTTGATTTCGAGTTTCATAGCACTATGATCTGAAAGTGTGCATGGTATGATCTCAATTTGTTTGTATTTATGGAGGGCTGTTTTATGACCCAGTATGTGATCAATCTTGGAGTATGTGCCATGTGCACTCGAGAAGAAAGTGAATTCCCTAGCGTCAGGATGCAGAGTTCTAAATATATCTATCAATTCCATCTGCTCCAGTGTGCCATTCAGGTCAATTGTTTCTTTAGTGATTTTTTGTCTGGCTGACCTATCCATTGTTGAAAGTGGGGTATTAAAGTCCCCTGATGGTCGTGTGGGGGACACTTGTGGGGAGAAGCACTAGGTCTTATATGGAAACCAATTTGACAAAAAACTATTTTAAAAAACTAAACAAAAAAATAAGATCACCTTCTTTTGAAGAGAAATCATATTACTTCTTCCATTCTAATTTTGATGCCTTTATTTCTTTCCTATTTTTTTTGTGTTTTTTTTTCTGGCTAGTTGCTCTGTCTGGAAGATGAAATGCACATGCATATAAGGTATGAAAGCAGATATGCTTGTCTTGGCTTATTTTAGAGGCCACTCTCAGTGTTTCACCTTTGGGAATAATTTTAGAGATGGATTTTCATATGACCTATTTGTGTTGTAGAACTTTCCTTCTATTCTTAGTTTCTTGAATGTTGGCACTATTAAAGTATGCCCCATTTTGTCATGTTTTACTTACCATGTGTTGAGATACTCATGTGATTTATTCTTCATTTTGCTAATATGTTGTATTACACCAAGGGAGATTAATTAGTTAAACCCTGCTTACCTTCCAGGAATAAATCCTACTTGGTCCCTTTTCTACATGATGATCAAAGGCTGTTGTGGTTGAATCAGTAATATTTAGTCAAAGATTTCATATCAATATTCCTTGGGAATATCATCCTGTACTTTTTCCTTTCTTGCAATATCTCTTCTTGGCTTTAATATTAGTGCAATGCTGGCCTGAAGGAATAAATTAGGAGTGTTTCCCATTTGATTTTTTTTGAAAGAGACTGAGAAAGATTGATGGTAATTCTAATTTTGTGTGGTTTTAGTGACTCTTAGCTGCATGTACTCTACTGAGATGCCTTCATCACAAAATGCAATTCTCCTAGGAGATGGAAGCTCTTTGACTTATGTCCCCTCCGTTCTAAAGAGTTTTGCTTCAGCTACAAGAGTACAGAGTATCACAATAATGGAGAACTCTCTCTCTCTCTCTCTCTCTCTCTCTCTCTCTCTCTCTCTCTGTATCTCTCCCTACATTCACTCTGTGTGTGTGTTTGAATAGTGAAAAGAGAATTTAACGTGAAGTACATACTCATTAAGCATTTATAGCAAACTGAAGATGTCTTAAACAGACAAAATGCAAAATTAGGACCAACTGGAGACCTAGAGTAAAGATTGACAGAGAATTATGTAGATATTAATTATGTTCCATTTGTATACATTACATAAGATGTATCCTTTTGCAGACAAACATCATATATAACATATACATATGAAAACAACAGTGAACGGAGGTGTCCACTGCCTTAGAACGTTTTCATAAACGTAGAAGGATTTGAATTCCTCTCTGTCTTATTGACATTCAACTCCTACTCCCTTTGTGTTACCTGCTCTACTCATAGCTTTCTCTTTGATGTTGCCTGATGGTTCGAAGGAGTTCTCGACTCAAGGTCTTTGCACATGTGATTTCTCTACCTTGCCTGGTTTTCTCAAAGTTATTATCCACATGGTTTGTATATCCCTTAGTTTTCCAGGTCAGAAGCCCCTGATCACACATGGTACAATGGCACGTTTTCCTTTCACTTAGGAGTACTTTGTCCTGAATTATTTTACTTATTAGTTGTAACCACCACTTGAAACATCAACTTTTCATTTATTAATATTCTACTCCTTCCTCTGCTGCACACACACATCTAAGACTCAGTCTTGTTAAGGTCAAACACCCATCACTTCTTTTTTCCATGCTTTCAACAATTCTTGTCACAAGACATTTTGTTAAATTTTTCTGGGTGACAACAGAAGGTCTCTGGAAATTTGCTGGGAGAACATTGTCTCAATAATTATTTTGATTTAGAACAAGAATTGGGGAAAGTTTAAGTCATGGAGGATTTGAGAGTTCCTGAAATTTTCTGGTACATATTCTACATTGATAGTAAATGTGTAAGAATTAAAGAATGAAGCATGTTGAAAACACAGCATTTCTCCTAATTCTGTGATCATGCTGGTGCCTTTACAATGTGTCCTTGTCTCTATTCCAGTCATTTTCATCAGTTACATGGAAGGAAGAAATCAAACTCGTGTTAAAGAATTTATCCTCCTGGGACTCACAGAGGAGGGGGAGCAGCAGTCACTGCTCTTTTGGCTGTTCCTGTCCATGTACCTGGTCACCTTCACTGGGAACCTGCTCATCATCCTGGCCATTATCACAGACTCCCGACTCCACACACCCATGTACTTCTTCCTCTCCAACCTGTCCTTTTCAGACATCTGTTTAATCTCCACCACCATCCCAAAGATGCTCCTGAACATCGAGATGCAGAGTAGAGTGATCACCTATGAAGGCTGCCTCAGCCAAATGTACTTTTACATGCTTTTTGCAGGAGTAGACAGCTTATTATTGACAGTGATGGCCTATGATCGGTTTGTGGCCATCTGTCACCCCCTGCAGTACATGGTCATCATGAACCCCAGGTTCTGCTGCATCCTATTTCTGATATCCTGTGTGTTGAATGCTCTTATCTCTTTAATACATGACTTAATGATTTTGCGACTCTCTTTTTGCACAGAGCTGGAAATCCTGCACTTTTTCTGTGAACTTAATCAGGTGATCCAACTTGCTTGCTCTGATACATTCCTCAATGACCTGGCCATGTATCTGGCAAGTGGACTTCTGGGTGTTGCTCCACTCACTGGCATCCTTTCCTCTTACTCTAGAATTGTAGCTTCCATTTTGAGAATTTCATCAGTGAAGGGGAAGTATAAAGCATTTTCCACATGTGGGTCTCACCTCTCGGTGGTCTCTTTGTTCTATGGTACAAGCCTTGGGGTGTATCTTAGTTCTGCTGCTTCACAGAACTCCAGAGCATGTGCCATAGCGTCAGTGATGTTCACCGTTGTGACGCCCATGCTGAACCCCTTCATCTATGGTCTGCGGAACAGAGACATCAAGCAAGCCCTGAGAAAGCTCTTTAGCAGAGAGACATTCTGTGCATTTATGATTCTTTGTTTCAAGATAAAGACTTGAGTTAACAGGACTTTAAACTCTTGAAGATCTAGGTCATGATATTTTTTATCAGTTCATAGGTTGACAATCTTCAGTTTACTTTCTACACTAATCAGTTGATAGAAGTTTTTTTATTCACTATGAGCAACTATTTCTACTGTATTTTTAAAAGTTCTACTTATTTATTTTGAGATGGAGAGCAGGAGTTTATGGGGAGGGGCAAAGAGATATTGAGGGATTATCACCAGTCTTGTCCATGCTATCAGTGTAAAGCTTAAAATGGGGCTCAATGTCACAAATGTGAGATCTTGACCTGAACCAAAATCATGAGTTGGATGCTTAACTTAGAGAGCCACCAAGGAGTCCCTTTTCCCCAAATAATTAAAACTGTTTAAGTGTTTCATAAAATTCCATTTCATGAATTAAAAAAAATTTAATGTTTAGTCATTTTAGAGTGAGGGCGGGAGAGTGAGAGAGAGAAAGAGAGAGAGAGAGAGAGAGAGAGAGAGAGAGGCAGAAACAGAGGGAGACACAAAATCAGAGGCAAGCTCCAGGTCTCAGCTGTCAGCACAGAGCCTGATGCAGGGTTCAGACCCATGAGTTTCAAGATCATGACCTGAATGAAAGTCAGATGCTCAACCAACTGAGCCACCCCTTTGCTCCCATAGCATGGGTTTTTAAGAACATATATGTAATGTATCATATTGAGTACTTCTAATGTGATAGGAAAAGCAGTGGATAAATGTGAAATGCTTCCTCTTTGGGTTGAAAGCGGGTATTTGTTAGAGTATCTGTTTTTGGAGGGAAATCATTGAACAGATCAGAGGTTATATACACATTTCCAGAGGTTTATGTCAATCTGTATTGGAAAAAGATCACATCTATAAAAGCAGAGGCACCTGGAACGCTGTGTGATTAGTTTTCAATAATACACCTTCACTATGCTATCTCTAGTTTTTCCTCCCACAGTCCAAAACATAAATTAGGTGTGAAGGTGATAGAAATGCAACTCCTATGGTTTAGGCCTTGATGGTTTCAATCTTGGTGATTCTCCCAATCTCCCTTTTAATATTTTTTTTCAATCTGTCTTATGTTTTTATTTATTTTTTATATAGTTTATTGTCAAATTGGTTTCCATATAACACCCCGTGCTCTTCCCCACAAGTGCCTTCCTCCATCACCATTACTTCCCTTCCCCCCTCCTTTTCCCCCTTCAGCCCTCAGTTTGTTTTCAGTATTCAAGAGTCTCTCATGATTTGCAATCCTCTCTCTTCCCAACTCTCTTTCCCCCCTCCCCTCTCTATGGTCCTCTGTTAAGTTTCTCCTGTTGGACCTATGAGTGAAAACATATGGTATCTGTCCTCTGCCTGACTTATTTCGCTTAGCATGGCACCCTCGAGATCCCCAGCCGTGCTATTGCTGGGTCATAGGGAAGTTCTATTGATAGTTTTTTGAGGAACCTCCACACTGTTTTCCAGAGCAGCTGTACCAGTTTACATTCCCACCAACACTGTAGGAGGGTGCCTGTCTCTCCACACCCTCGCCAGCATCTAAAGACTCTTGATTTGTTTATTTTAGCCACTCTGACTGGTGTGAGGTGGTATCTCATTGTGGTTTTGATTTGTATTTCCCTGATGATGAGTGATGCTGAGCATCATTTCATGTGCCTGTAGGCCATCAGGATGTCCTCTTTGGAGAAGAGGATGTCCTCTTTGGAGAATGTCTTCTGCCCATTTCTTCACTGGAATATTCATTTTTTGGGTATGGAGTTTAGTGAGTTCCTTGTAGGTTTTGGATACTAGCCCTTTATCCGAAATGTCATTTGCAACAATCTTTTCTTATTTCATCAGTTGCCTATTAGTTTTCTTGATTGTTTCCTTTGC
The DNA here is from genome assembly GCA_004023785.1 of Mungos mungo. NCBI lineage: Eukaryota > Metazoa > Chordata > Mammalia > Carnivora > Herpestidae > Mungos > Mungos mungo. The sequence goes on along the minus strand of PISW01013031.1, from coordinate 15,598 downwards.
ATAGCAGAAGTCTTTTATCTTGATGAGGTCCCAATAGTTTATTTTTGTTCTTGATTCCCTTGCCTTTGGGGATGTGTCGAGTAGGAAATTGCTGCAGTAGAGGTTGAGGATCCCATTCACAATTGCACAAAAAACCATAAAATACCTAAGAATAAACCTAACCAAGGATGTAACCAAAGTCCTGTATGATGAAAATTATAAAAAGCTTATGAAAGAAACTGATAAAGATACCAAGAAATGGAAAAACATTCCATGCTCATGGATCGTAAGAATAAACATTGTTAAAATGTCATGATTACTCAAAGCAATCTACACATTCAATGCAATCCCCATCAAAATTGCTCCAGAGTTCTTCTCAAAGCTAGAACAAACTATTCTAAAATTTTTATGGAACCACAAAAGACCCAGAATAAACAAAGTGATATTGAAGAAGAAAACCAAAGCGGGAGGCATCACAATCCCAGACTTTAGCCTCTACTACAAAGCTGTCATCATCTAGACAGTATGGTATTGGCACAAAAACAGACACATAGACCAATGGAATAGAATAGAGAGCCCAGAGCTGGACCCACACCTATATGGCCAATGAACCTTTGACAAAGCAAAGAGTATCCAATGGAAAAAAGACTTCCTCTTTAACAGCTGGTGCTGGGAGAGCTGGACAGCAAAATGCAGAAGAATGAAACTAGACCACTTTCTTCCACCATACACAAAAATAAACTCAAACTGGATGAAGGACCTGAATGTGAGACAAGAAGCCATCAAAACTGTCGAGGAGAAAGTAGGAAACAGCTTCCTCAACCTCTATCAATATTTTGGTAGGCAGCAACACTGTCTTGTGATTTCCCTCAGCACCTCCTACCATAATAGGCTCTTCACAGGTCTCACACACAATATGGCTACTCTGCCTCTTGCCACCTGAATCTTGTCTACCTCTGAATTGCAGAAATTAGGAAGTGGTAGCAGGATACACTCATGGACCTAACCTGTGCTGTGTGGGACAGAGTAAGATGAATGTCTCCTGATCACCCCACCCCAGAGGCCCCCACTAGGATTGTAAGCCATAATGGTCATTTCCTATCACCTGATTCATAGTTCGCCTGCTAAAACCCCACAGGTTCTTTCAAACACTAGTATGCAGATAAATGCTCATGGAACTATGTCTCAAGCAAAGACAAAAAGAACAGGGAAATCAAGAAGGAAGGAAGTACATAATATCAAAGGTTTAAAGAAGAGAGCTTACTTGTAGCATTTGCCAGTTTCCATAGTATAATTACTCTCATCATGCCCAATATCAATCTACCAATTTTAGTTCAGACCACAGTCCTCAAGAACCATTATAAGCTAGGTAGTGCCACCACCTCAGAGCCTTTGTGTTGTGTTTGGAGGAAAATATAAAGCCTTTGTTGCCAATTTTATAACTTTCCATCTGTTGTAAATGGTTCCATCAACCAAGGATCTGGGCCAGTGAACATCCTCAGAACTGATTTTCTGGTAGACATTATGACCCTTCTTTGTGGTGTCAGGTCAATCTTTTCTTCATGATTATTGAAGGTGGGTTTTTTTGTTTTTGTTTTGTTTGTTTGTTTGTTTGTTTTGGTTTGCCTGTGGAGAGCTGCCAGGGGATGAGATGTATGCCTTGACCTAAGATCAGCCACCTGCAGGGCTGGACAGTGTTATCACTCCCAGCTCAAGGCCGGAGACAGCTTGGCTGGCCTTTCTTATAGGCTCCTCAGACGCTGTGCTAAACTGCAGCTTCTGTTTCTCCTTTACCCTAGCCTTTTCACGTGACCCTGTTTCTTAGCAACCGACCTGCACTTTCTGCTCTTTATAAGATGCTTGTGTTTTCTCAATAAACTGGGACTTGATCAGAAACTTTGTCTTGCCTCCATTCTCTGTGCCTCCTGCCCCCCAATTCTCACTCCCTCCCTCAGGACCTGCGTTGACTGACCTGCGGGCCGGGTCATTTGCCTATTATTATTATTATTAGTAGTAGTAGTTATATAAAACAGATGGGCCCTTAGGAAGCTGCCCATCATTTTTATTTCATGGAGATGCTATGATGAAGTTGCCATTTTCAAAAATCTCTGTTGCCTTAAAACAATTTTAAAGAGGAGAGCATGTAAGTTGGATAGAGGGTAGAGGGAGAGAGAGAATCCCAGCCAGGCTCCATTCACAGTGCAGATCCCAACATGGGGCTCAACCAACAACTCTGGGATCATGATCCAGCAGAAATCTAGTGCAAATACTCAACCAACTGAGACCCCTTCTTGACCCTACACTCCTTTTTTAAAATTGACTTGTTTTTTTTCAAGAATTCTGAAAATCTGTACATAATTTGGATATTAACCAATGATCAGGTGTGTGATTCACCCATAGTTTCTCCATTTTGTGACTTGCCGTTCATTTGGAAATAGTGCTATTCAGTGCACAAATATTTTGATTTTACTGATGTAATTTTTTCTCCAGCTGCCTGTGTCTCTGGTGTTATATCCAAAAAATCTTTGTTCAATCCGGAGTCACAAAGATGTATCTGTATGTCTTCTTCTAAGTGTTTATTTACAGTTTTATATCTTATGTTTAGATCTGTGATGGATTTGGAGTCATGTTTGTAGATGTGGACAGAAAAGTCACCTTCATCTTTTTGCATGTGGATATCCAGTTTTCCCATCATGATTTCTTGGAAAGACTGCCTATTTACTATTGAAATATGCTATCAGTCTTGTAAAAATTCTTTCATTCATATGTATGAGGATTTATTTCTGGGCTTCCTCCTATTCCATTAAGTTATATATCTGTTTGTATTGTTGCCGTGACAACTGATCATTTAAAACTTAAAATGTGATAATTCCTCTGAGTATTATATTTTCTCCTCCAGAACATTATTTTTTATTGAAATATACTTCACAGAGTTATTTTAACTTCACGTGTACAATGTAATGCATCCACAATTCTGTACACTGTTCGGTGCTCGTGGAGGTAAGTGTACTTTTAATTCTCTTTCTCTGTCTCACCCAACCACAGCCTTCTTTTCTCTGGCAAACACAAGCTTGTTCTCTGTGTTAATGGCCTAGTTTTTTTTTTTTTTTTTGGTTGTTGTTGTTGTTCTTTTTTCCACGTTTGTTCATTTTTTTTGTTTCTTAAATTTCACATATGAGTGAAATCACATGGTATTTGTCTTTCTCTGACAGACTCATTTCCCTAAGTACCATACCTTCTGGGTCCATCCAACTTGCAAACTTAGATAATTTTGATTATGTTTTTGCTCTTTAAAGGGGTCCATTGATTCCCTTTTTTATCATCTGACAGTATTCTTAGACTATTGTAGTAGCAACAGTCTATGTCTAACATTGTCACAGGATGAGTTTTCAAAAGGAAGAACTTGATCCTGGACATCCCGTCATGAAATCTGCACTGACATTCAGATGTTTTCATAAATACAGTAAAGCTGATAGCCAAAATATCAGCATATCTACTCTATGAATGCTAATTGATCAGGGTCATGTTTGAATTGTCATACTTGCCCCCTGGATATTGGTAGCAAGTATGAAGTAGTTCCCACATTGGGTGCCCAGATACTTCCTGTTGGAGTGCTCTTACCGCCTTCACCCACATCAAGACTCGGGACAATTATTAGCTTGTTTGTGCAGCCTTCATTCCTCTCTTCTGGAAGCGTTGACTATGTTTGTATTCTCTTCATCAGGTGTCAGTGCCTCTTAGGTTAGCACATTAGTTTATATTTTTTATCTCTTTCTCTGTTGAGACTGTGAGCTCCTCAAAAGAGGAGACAATTTCTTACACCTTTCTTTTTTCACTGTATGTAGATTAGTGCCTACTGTAAAACAACTGTTAATAAAGTGTTAGTAAGATGCTTCAAGAAGCAAACAGTTGAGTGATATTAAACAGACATTGCCTACTTTGAAGGAGAAAGGAGAAGCAGAAGAAATTAAGAAATGCTATGGGGGCTGGGAGTTCCAAGTTTGTGAGTCAACAGAATGGGGTCAGATAGAGATTTAGGGGACACAGGATTCTCCAAAACCAGAATTGGATACTTCAGATGGGGTGCTCTGACTTAATAGTGAGAACCTCTAAACAGAGGACCTCCTTCTGGGATAAGAGACTTTCATGGGATGAGAGTCATTCAGGGAATTTCAAATCTGTGTCCCAACTGTGTGATGAATTTGCATTCTAATTTTCTCTCCCAGCTCCAGAGACCTCAGTCTCATAAGGGAAAGGGAGACAAAATATCATTATTTTAATGACACCCATGGGATTTTTTCCCTACAATTACAGAAATTGAAAATGCCTTTGCTGCACTGAGGAAGTCAACTCCTGTAATCTCAGGTGATATGAGCACATAGGTCTGTTCTAGAGTCTTCATGAGTGGGATCTTTTCTGTTCCCTTCCCAGGGAACATAACTTCCAACGATATCAATCATCCATGGGAGAGACTGAGTCATTAATCTCACGCTGTTCTGTACTAACAGCTGAGTGAGCCTCGGCATTGTCACAAGAGCTCTGTATATGTGTTATGGTGGGACAGACCCCTTATATTGGGGTTATTTTAGGGCACCAACCTAGACAATTAGTTAAAAAGAGTTTAGCAATGGCAAGCCCTGCCCCTAAGGCTTTGATTCTGGAGTGAAACTCTGGATACACTGAACCATCTCTCCCTGATTTGTCTCCTCCAAGGTTAGTGCTTAATCAATTGCCTTCATCTCTCAACAGTGTTTCCTCTGTTTTCTTTGCTGGCTCTGCCATTATTAAGAGTGACTGTTTACTGCTATTGAACTATTTCTTAATTGTAGGCACTCACCATTCCCCCCCCCCTCTGCAACTAATGTGTGGTATACACTCTAATTTATCCTTAGAATTTTTTATCCTTAGAATTAATAAATAAGATATCATTTTTTCTCTCAAAGTTCTTACTGTTTAAACAGAGTGAGAAATTAAAAAAAATAAATAAATGTGATACTGAGAGGTTGCATTCAAATCTAAGGAAGTAGATCCTGAGGCATTGTCTCTTTATTTTGTGTGTAATTGTTTTCGCAAAGAGCACTCTTTCACGGGAGTCAGTGAAGGCTTCACAGAGAAGCTTAAAGGTGCAGAGTCTGGATGTTGTTGTTGGGGTCCTTCCTAGGGCACGAGGGAGGTGAGCAGTCCAGGAAGAAACAACAGAGGAGGAAATTTAGAGATGAATAAAGCAGACATTGTGCTGCTGGGATTAGTAATACCCATTACTGTCTCCAACAATGAGGAACAGCATCTGCAAAATGGACCAAAATGAACCTGGCTGGGCAGGCAATAGATTAATAAACATTCCTACATTTTTGGCTAGAAATTCAAATCTGAAATTAGTGACATGTAAGTGCAGGTTTTATGTAGAGGACAGCCATGACCAGGTCTTCTCTATGTAAACATGACCCAGGTTATTGTGAGGAAGAGATTATTGCTACAGTCAGAGTGTGAGAAGAGATATTGAGGGAAAGAAATGGCACCAGGACTGTGAGGTGGAAGGTACAGAATAGGTCTCTGGGGGTGTAGAATTATGAACATATAAATTCAGATGATTTTTTTCACTCAGTCTTAAATGTTTACTGGAAACAGTCCAGATCCCTGACAGTCATCATTTATTGAAAATTTTCAAGAAGTTGTTTGAGGTATTATTTTATTTTACCAATGGAAAGAGTCACTGACAGCAATGACACTGACAGCTTATACACAGAACCTTAGGGACACACTCAGAGGACAGTGTTTTTAAAGATTTTGCATTTCATTAATAATTTTAACTTTCAATGAGCTTTAGTATTTGAACAGTTGTACATGTACAAAACAAACTTGCAATGACTTTTCAGAGGGTTCTCATGAGCTCCCTTCCCTGTTTCAGCTGTTATGAACACATCCTATCTCTTGAACTTGTTACTTTTCATCCTCATATCTGCTGAGCTTCCACATGCAGTGGCTTTTTCTCAGGCTTTGTTTGTTCTTGACACATTTGATAGTTTTAGGAATACTAGTAAGGTATTCTGTAAACAATCTTTGTTTATTATTATTATTCTATTTTTCATGAGTAGACTGGACCTGTGGATGTTGGACAAGAAGAGCAGAGAGGGAAACAGGCAAATTCATTTCCTGACATCAAGGGTACATACTGTCAGCATGACTAATTCTCATTGGTGTTGATATTGATGTCCAGGCTGACATGATATTTGTCAGATTTCTCTTTTCCCTTTCTTTCCATCCTGTACTAATGCAGGAACTTTCTAGGTGCAGTCCCATTTTTAAATAGTAGTAGGTATCTTACACCTCCTTAAGAGCAGAATATTTCTGTAAATCATTGGTTTTCTATGAAGTTGAGATTGTGTTTTCAGTATTTAGTTTTCAATTATTTATTTGTTGTACTCTGTGTTATAACCCAATACTAGTTTATTTTGTTGCTCAAATTGTTTCAGCTTTGGCAATGGAGAGCTCTTTCAGTTAGCTGATCTGTCCCTTTGGCCTGTTTCCATCATTCTTGGATTTTGGGGGCAGCATTTCATTATGCGTTACAGGAAAAGATGCTTCAGCTTCATTTTCAGTTTATTGTATTTTTTTTTTTTTACAGAGCTCTAAAGTCAGTCATTTCTGCAAGGAGCCCTGTTTTATTTTATGGGATCATGGGATGAGATTCAAGATCTTGGTACCTGCTTTGTTTCTTCCAGGGTCTCTGTATCCCCTCAACTGGCCTGGCAAGGAAAATATGAGTGTTTACTACTCTGTGTTCATGCAAACATCCATACGCGTGTCTATATGTAACCCTATGTATTTATTACCAAAGGATCATAAAAGTTATTCTACCTTGCTTACATGTAAAGTCCAACTCCAAATGTGATACCCTCATTCACACCATTTACTATTCATTTCCTTATATGATCAATTTCAGTTCACGTGTGCAGAAGTATCAGCGTTGTTAACAGTACCCTCCAGGATACATTTTCACAAGTGTAGAGCCATGCATCTGTGCAATTTCTTTCATGTCCTGTTTTACAGACTCTTCTCTTTTCCAGATCTTGTTTTTCTGCACTTCTTTTGCCCACCTGTTTCATTTAGATCATGTCACACAATTGTAATAGCTGGGATCGTGTCAGACACTGGCTACATAAATTTTATATTTACATTGATTTATATTTTGCAACTTTGCTGAATTTGGTTATTACTCTAACAGTTTTTCTTGTTTTTAATGCTATTTAAAAATTTTTTAAGTTTATTCATTTATTTTGAGAGAGACAGAGACAGCGTGCATTGGGGAAGGACAGTGAGAGGGAGAGAACAGATCCCTAGCAGGCTCCACACTGACAGCACAGAGCCCGATGTAGGGCTCGAAAACATAAATCTGTGAGATCATGACCTGAACCTAAACTGACAGTCAGATGCTTAACAACTGAGACACCAGGTGCCCCTAATGGTATCTTTTAAAAATAAGGTCACCTTCGATGTGAAGAGAAATCATATTACTTCCATTCTAATTCTGATGTCTTTTATCTCCTTATTTTTTCTTTTCTTTTTTCTTTTTCTGGCTAGTTACTCTGTCTGGAACATGCAATGCCACAGTGCATAAAAGGCATGAGGGTTGACATGCTTGTCTTGCCTTGTCTTATGGGTCACCTCAGTGTTTCACTAAGAATGACTTTAGAGGTGGGTTTTCATATGACCTATTCATGTTAATGAACTATCCTTGAATGTTGGTACTAACAAGGTATGTTCCATTTTGTCATATTTTATTTATCATCTGTTGAGATACTCATGTGATTTTATCCTTCATTCTGTTATGTGTTGTGTTATACCGAGGGAGATTAATTAGTTAAACCCTAATTGCCTTCAGGAATAAATCCTACATGGTCAAGATGCATAATCCTTTTCTACGTCACGATCAAGGGCTTCTGTGCTTGAATCAGTAATATTTAGTCAAAGATTTCACATCAGTATTCCTTGGGAATACCATCCTGTACTTTTCTTTTCTTGCAATGTCTCTTCTTGGCTTTGATATTACTAGTGCAATGTTGGCCTGAAAGAATAAGCTAGAAATTGTTTCCCATTTGAACTTTTTTTTGGAAAGGATTGAGAAATATTGATGGTAATTCTAATTTTGTGTGGTTCTAGTGACCCTTAGCCATGAGTACTCTACTGGAATGCCTTCATCACAAAATGCAATTCTCCTCGGAGAAAGAAGCTTTTTGACTTATGTTGTAGTCTGTCCCCTCCTTTCTAAAGAGTTGTGCTTCAGCTACAAGAGTATATGGTACCATAAAAATGAGAAAAACTCTCTCTGTTTTTCTCCCTACAAACACTTTGTGTGTGTGTGTGTGTGTGTGTGTGTGTGTGTGTGAATAGCAAAAATAGAATTTATCAGTGAAGTACATACCCATAAAGCATAAATTATGTTCCATTTGTATACATTACATAAAATGTATTCTTTTGTACACATACATCATATATAACATAAACATATAAATGTGATAGTGAACTGAGGTGTCCACTGCCTTAGAATGTTTCCATAAATGCAGAAGGCTTTGAACTACTCTCTTTTATTTACATGAAACAACTCCATTTGTATTACATGCTCTGGTCACAGATTTCTCTTTGATGTTGCCTGATGGTTTGAGGGAGTTCTCAACTCAATGTCTTTGCACATGTGACTTCTCTGCCTTGCCTGGTTTTCTCAAAGTTATCTGCATGGTTCATATATCCCTTAGAATTCCAGGTCAGAAGCCCCTGATCACACATGGTTACAATGGCACGTTTTCCTTTCACTTAGGACCACTTTGTCCTGAATTATTTTACTTATTAGTTGTAACCACCACTTTAAACACCATTTATTCATTGATTAATATTCTATTCCTCCCTTTGCTGCATACACACATCTAAGACTCAGTCTTGTTAAGGTAAAAAACCCATCACTACTGTCTTCCATGCTTTCAACAATATTTGTCACAAGATAATTTGTTAAATTTCTCTGAGTGAATAAAAAATGTCTCAGGAAATTGACTGGGAGAACATTGCTTTCAATAATTGTTTTGAACAAAAACTGTGAACAGTTTAAGTCTCAAAGAAAACATGGAGCATTTGAGAGTCCCTGAAATTTTATGGTACATATTCTAGATTGGTCGTAAATGTGTAAGAATTAAAGAATGAAATATGTTGAAATCACAGCATTACTCCTAATTCTGTGATCATGCTGGTGCCTTTACAATGCTCTTGTCTCTGTTTCCAGCCATTTTCATCAGTTACATGGAAGGAAGAAATCAAACTCGTGTTACAGAATTTATCCTCCTGGGACTCTCAGACGAGAGTGGGCTGCAGTCACTGCTCTTTTGGCTGTTCCTGTCCATGTACCTCGTTACCTTCACTGGGAACCTGCTCATTATTCTGGCTATTATCACAGATTCCCACCTACACACACCCATGTACCTCCTCCTCACCAAACTGTCCTTTTCAGACATGTGTTTCACCTCCACCACCATCCCAAAGATGCTGCTGAACATCCAGACGCAGAGCAAAGTGATCACCTATGAAGGCTGCCTCAGCCAAATGTACTTTTACATGCTTTTTGCAGAATTAGGGAACTTACTATTGACAGTGATGGCCTATGACCGGTTTGTGGTCATCTGTCATCCACTGCAGTACATGGTCATCATGAACCCCAAGTTCTGCTGCATCCTGCTTCTGGGATCCTGGGTGTTGAGTGCTCTTCCATCTCTATTACATGACTTAATGGTTTTGCGACTCTCTTTTTGCACAGAGCTGGAAATCCTGCACTTTTTCTGTGAACTAAAGCAGGTGATCCAACTTGCTTGCTCTGATACCTTCCTCAATGACCTGGCCATGTATCTGACAAGTGGACTTCTGGGTGTTGTTCCACTCATTGGCATCCTCTCCTCTTACTCTAGAATTATCTCTTCCATTTTGAGAATTTCATCAGTGAGGGGCAAGTATAAAGCATTTTCCACATGTGGGTCTCACCTCTCGGTGGTCTCTGTTCTATGGTACAAGCCTTGGAGTGTATCTTAGTTCTACTGCTTCTCAAAACTCTAGAGCAAATATAGCTTCAGTGATGTTCACAGTGGTGACGCCCATGCTGAACCCCTTCATCTATGGACTGAGGAACAGAGACATCAAGCAATCCCTGAGAAAGCTGTTTAGCAGAGAGACATTCTGTGTATTCAGGATTTTTTGTTTCAGGATAAAGACTTGAGTAATAGGACTTTAAACCCTAGGTGACCTAGTCATGATATTTTTATCAGTTCATAGGCTGACAATCTGAAGTTTATCTTTCTACAGTAGTCAGTTGATAGACGTTTTTCATTCATTATAAGCAATGATTTTTTTGTAGTTTTTTAAAAAAATTATTTATATATTTTGATGTGGAGAGCACGAATTTGTAGGAAAGAATAAAGAGAGATTGATGGAATATCACAAGCCATGTCCATGCTGTCAGTGCATGTCCTGAAGTGGGGCTCAGTGTCACACATTGTGAGCACTTGACCTGAACCAAAATCACAGGCTGGATGCTTCACTGAGTGAACCATTAAAGTACTCCGTTACCTCATCATTAAAACTGTTTAGGCCTCCCATTATATTTACTTGTGTGTATTTTTTAAAAAAATTAAATGATATTAGCTGTGGGCTTTTCATAAACTGCTTTTATAATGTTTATGTAAGTTCCTTCTATTCCAACTTTTTCCAGGGTTTTTATTAAGAAAGGGTGCTGTACTTTTTCCAAATGCTTTTTCTGCATCTATCAACAGGATCATATGGTTTTTATCCTTTCTTTTGTTAATGTGATGGATCACGTTGATGGATTTACAAATATTGAACCAGCCCTGTAACCCAGGAATGAATCCCACTTGTTCATGATGGATAATTCTTTTTATGGGCTGCTGAATTCGATGTGCTAGTATCTTGTTGAGTATTTTTGCATCTGTATTCATTAAGGATATTGGTCTGTAGTTCTCTTTTTTTGCTGGGTCTCTGTCTGGTTTGGGTATCAAGGTGATGCTGGCTTCATAGAATGAGTTTGGAGTTTTCCTTCTATTTCTATTTTTTGGAATAGTTTGAGAAGAATGGGTATTAGCTCTCCTTTAAATGCCTGGTAGAATTCCCCTGGGAAGCCATACGGCCCTGGGCTCTTATTCTTTGGGAGACTTTTTATAATGGATTTGATTTCTTCACTGGTTATCAGTCTATTCATGCTTTCTGTCTCTTCCCATTGGAATTTTGGCAGTGCATGTGCATTTAGGAATATGTCCATTTCTTCTAGGTTGTCCAGTTTGTTGGCATATAATTTTTCATAGTAATCTCTAAGGATTGCTTGTATTTCTAAGGGATTGGTTGTGATAGATCCTTTTTCATTCATGATTTAGTCTATCTGGGTGCTCTCTCTTTTCTTACTGAGGAGCCTGTCTAGAGGTTTATCAATTTTGTTTATTTTTTCAAAGAACCAACTCTTGGTATCATTGATCTGCTCGACTGTTTTTCTTTCTTTTTTTTTTTTGATTCTATATTGTTTATTTCTGCCCTGATCTTTATTATTTATTTCTTCTGCTGGGTATGGGGTGCTCTTGATGCTTCCCTTCTAGTTCCAGTAGGTGCCCTGTTAGCTTTTGAATTTGCACTTTTTCTAGTTTGTTGAAATTGGCCTGGATTGCAATATACTTTCCTCTTAGGACTGCCTTTGCTGCATCCCAGAGATTTTGGATTGTTGTATTTTCCTTTTCATTTGTTCCCATATATTTTTAAATTTCTTCTCTAATTGCCTGATTAGCCCAACCATTCTTTAGTAGGGTGGTTTTTAACCTCCAAATTTTTGGAGGTTTTCCAGACTTTTTCCTGCGGTTAATTTCAAGTTCCATAGCATTGTGATCTGAAAGTATGCATGGTATGATCTCTATTCGTTTATACTTATGGAGGGCTGCTTTATGCCCCAGTATGTGATCTATCTTGGAGAATGTGCCATGTGCACTCGAAAAGAAGGTGAATTTCCTCACTTCAGGATGCAGAGTTCTAAATATATCTATCAATTCCATCTGTTCCAATGTGTCGTTCAGGTCCATTGTTTCCTTAGTGATTTTCTGTCTGGTTGATCTATCCATTGCTGTCAGTGGAGTATTAAAGTCCCCTGCAATTAGCACATTCTTATCAATAAAATTGTTTCTGTCTGTGATTAATTGTTTTATGTATTTGGGCTCTCCCGAATTTGCCACATAGATATTTATAATTGTTAGCTCTTCCTGATAGAGAGACCCTGTAATTATTATATAATGTCTTCTTCAACTCTTGTTACTGCCTTTACTTTAAAGTCCAGTTTGTCTGATATAAGTATGGTTACTCTGGCTTTCTTTTGGCTTCCAGTCGCATGATAGATATTTCTCCATCCCTTTACTTTCAACCTGAAGGTAATTTCAGGTCGAAAATGCGTCTCCTGTAGACAGCAAATAGATGGATTTTTTTTTTATCCATTCTGCTACCCTGTGTCGTTTGGTTGGAGCATTCAGTCCATTTACATTCAGTGTTATTATTGAAAAAATGTGGGATTAGAGTCATTGTGTTCTCTCTAGAATTCATGTTTATAGTGGTGTCTCTGGCACCTTGTATTCTTTGCAACATTTCCCTCATAGAGTCCCTCGTAGGATTTCTTGTAGGGCTGGTCTGGTGGTCATGAATTCTCTCAATTTTTGTTTATTTGGGAACACTTTTATCTCTCCTCATATTTTGAATGACAGGCTTGCTGGATAAAGGATTATATGGATAATGGATAGGTCAACCAGAAAGAAAATCACTAAAGAAACATTGGACCTGAATGGCACACTAGAACAGATGAAATTAGTAGATATATTTAGAACTCTGCATCCTGACCATAGGGAATTCACTTTCTTCTTGAGTGCACATGGCACATTTGTCAAGATTGATCACATACTGGGTCATAAAACAGACCTCCATAAATACAAACAAATTGAGATCATACCATGCACACTTTCAGATCACAATGCTATGAAACTTGAAATAAACCACAAGAAAAGTCTAGAAAACCTCCAAAAATGTGGAGATTAAAAACCACCCTACTGAAGAATGATTGGGCCAATCAGGCAATAGGAGAGGAAATTAAAAATATACGGAAACAAACAAACAAAAAAGAACCCCCAAAATACAACAATCCAACACTCTAGGATGCAGGGAAGGTACTCCTAAAAGGAAAGTTTATTGCAATCCAGGCCTATTTCAACAAACTAAAAAAAGCACAAAATCAAAATCTAACAGAGCACCTAAGGAAACTAGAAAGGGTGCAGCAAGAGCACCTCAAACCCAGCTGAAGAAGAGAAATAATAAAGATCAGGGCAGAAATAAACAATATAGAATCCAAACAAACAATTGAACAGAGCAATGACACTAAGGGTTGCTTTTTTGAAAAAATAAACAAAATTGATAAACCACTAGATAGGCTCCTCAGAAAGAAAAGAGAGAACACCCAAATAGACAATATCATGAATGAAAATGGATCTATTACAATAGATCCCACATAAATAAAAGCAATCATCAGAATACTATGAAAAATTATATGCCAACAAACTGGGCAATCTAGAAGAAATGGACAAATTTCTAAACACACATACACTAACAAATTTCAAATGAAAGAAATAGCAAATCTGGACAGACCCATAAACAGTGAAGCAATCGAATCAGTTATCAAAAATCTCCAATGAATAAAAGCCCAGGACCAGATGGATTCCCAGGGGAGTACTACCAGACATTTAAAGCAGAGTTAACACCCATATTTCTCAAGTTATTCCAAAAAATAGAAATGGAAGTAAGGATTCAGGACTCACTCTATGAAGAAATATCACCTTGATTCCTAAACCAGACAGAGACGCAACAAAAAAGGAGAACTACAGACTAATATCCTTAATGAATACAGATGCAAAAATACTCAACAAGATACTAGCAAATCGAATTCAGCAGCACATAAAAAAGAATTATCCATCATGAAGAAGTGGGATTCATTCCAGGATTACAGGGCTGGTTCAATATTCACAAATCCATTAATGTGATACATCACATTAAGAAAAGAAAAGATAAAAACCATATGATCCTGTCAATAGATGCAGAAAAAGCATTTGACAAAATACAACATACCTTCTTAATAAAAACCCTCAAAAAAAGTCGGGATAGAAGGAACTAACTTAAACATCATAAAAGCCATTTATGAAAAGCCCAAAGCTAATATCATCCTCAACAGGGAAAAATTGAGAGCTTTACCCCTGAAATCAGGGACACGACAGGGATGTCCACTTGCATCACTGTTGTTTAACTTAGTGCTGGAAGTCCTAGCATCAGCAATCAGATGACAAAAGGAAATAAAAGTCATAAAAATTGGCAAATATTAAGTCAAACTTTCACTTTTTGCAGATGACATGATACTCTACATGGAAAACCTGAGAGACTCCACCAGAAGCCTTCTAGAACTGATCCATGAATTCAGCAGAGTCACAGAATACAAAATCAATGTACAGAAATCGGTTGCACTTTTATACAACAAAAATGAAACAACAGAAAGAGAAATCAGGAAACTAATCCCATTCACAAATGCACAAAAAGCCATAAAATACCTAGGAATAAACCTAACCAAAGATATAAAAGTCCTGTATGGTGACAACAATACAAAATTTATAAAAATTATTGAAAAAGACATAAAGAAATGGAAAAATATTCCATGCTCATGGGTCGGAGGAATAAACATAGTTAAAATGTCATTGTTACCGAAAGCAATTTACACATTCAATGCATTCCCTATCAAAATTGCACTAGCATTATTCTCAAAGCTAGAACAAATTATCTTCAAATCTGTATGGAACCACAAAAAATCCCAAATACCCAAAATAATACTGAAAAAGAAAGCCAAAATTGGAGGCATCACAATCCCAGACATTAGCCTCTACTACAAAACTGTCATCATCAAGACAGTATGGTATTGGCACAAAAACAGACACATAGACCAATGGAATAGATTAGAGAGCCCAGAACTGGACCCACAAGTGTATGGCCAATTAATCTTTATCAAAGCAGGAAAGAGTATCCAATGGAAAAAAGATGCTGGGAGAGCTGGACAGCAACATGCAGAAGAATGAAATGAGACCACTTTCTTACACAACACACAAAAATAAACTCAAAAGGGATAAAGGACCTGAATGTGAGACAGGAAACTATCAAAATCCTAGGGGAGAAAACAGGAAATAGCCTCCTTGACCTTAGTCGCAGCAATTTCCTACTCGACCCATTCCCAAAGGCAAGGGAATCAAGAACAAAAATGAACAATTGGGCCCTCATCAAGGTAAAAGGCTTCTGCACTGCAAAGGAAACAATCAAAAAAACTAATAGGCAACCAACAGAATAGGAAAAGATAGGGGCAAATGGCATATTGGATAAAGGGCTAGTTTCCAAAATCTACAAGAAACTCACCAAACTCCAAACCCGAAAATGAATAATCCAGTGAAGACATGGGCAGAAGACATGAATAGACACTTCTCCAAAGAGGACATCCAGATGGCCAACAGGAACATGAAACAAT